>JAMPIV010005074.1:10000-136959 GCA_024509875.1 Oreohelix idahoensis | reverse complement strand
TATTTCTTGAAGGGGAATTAAATGTGGCTTCATGTTTCTCAATTTACATGTTCTACAGGTGGCTACATATTCTGTAATGTCCTTGTAGAAAGTTTGCCAATAATACCTTTTCTTTATGACATCAATTGTTTTGTCTCTTCCCATGTGCCCGTTGTTATCATGAAACTGTAGCAATACTTCTGGGACTAGATGTGCTGGAATGACTTTTCTTAGTGTGTTTCTTGTTTACTATCAATATAGTATAGAGCTCCATCCGTTGGGTGTACTGTAAAATCTTTACTTTTTGTTGGGTTTTCCTTCACGTATGTGAGCAGCTTAACAATTTCTGCATCTTTCGCTTGTTCTACTCTCATGTCAAACATATCTTGACTTTCTTCTTCTACTTGAGTGGCAGAATCTGAGGTACTTCTTCGACTTGATGAAGTAATTTCATTAATTTCTTTTGCATTATCGTCAATCTCTGAGGATGTGCCATCATTTTTGACTCTATTTGTTTTCACTTCAGTTTCATCATCATATTTAATCCTGGATAAGAGGTCTGCACAGGTGTTCATTTCGCCTGGGATATGTTCGATAGTGGTGTCGTAGGACTGCAAATTCATTGCCCATGTCTGTAACTTCTTTGGCTGTTCTTGTGTTTTGGTGAGCCAGTTAACCAGGGGCTGATGATCAGTTATCATAATGAGTTTAGTTCCTCTGACGTAAAAGTCAAACTTTTGTACTGCATAGTGTATGGCGTATGCTTCTTTCTCAGTGGTGGTCCACCGTTTTTGTGACTTTGACAATGTGTGGGATAGGAATGCAATGGGTTTCTCATTTGGAATGTTTGGTAGGATGGGTGTTTCATCTTCTAGTACAGGTTGGACCAAACAAGCACCAATTGCGTTATCTGAGGCATCGGCGTATAGTATCATGGCTGAGAAATATCTGGATGTCCAAGCAGTGGGATGGTGGTTAGGGCATTTTTAAGATACTCAAAGGATCTCTGGCAGTCTTCTGTCCATTTGAAGCGTGCATACTTGCGGGTAAGGGCTATCAAAGGCTCTGCTGCTCTGGAGAAATTGATGATGTGGCGCCTATAGTACCCTATTGTACCAATAAATGAGCGTGTTTGTCTCACCGTCTTGGGGCTAGGCATTTCTCTTATGGCTTTGACTTTATCTTCATCAGGTCTGATGCCATGTCTATTGATGACAAAGCCTAAATATTTTGTTTCTGTCTTTAGAAACTCACACTTTGACAGTTTTAACTTTATTTGGTGATGCCTGAGTCTATCAAACACTGTTTCAACTTTGGGGAGGTGGTCTTCCATCGTGCCTGCGGTATGTATCAGGATATCGTCTATGTATGCCAGGGCAAATGGATGTAGACCCTTTAACCCTTCATCCATGAGTGACATATATGTCGCTGGCGATCCTTTTAGACCAAATGGCATAACATTCCAAGAAAAACTACCGATATGCGAACATAATGTGGATTTCTGTTTTGCCTCAGGTGTCATGGGGATGCACCAAAAGCCTGACCTTGCATCAAGTGTGGTAAAGTATGTAGACTTTCCTAACGTCGCAAGTAGATCGTCTATCCTGGGGAGGGGGTAGGAAATGACTTTTGTAATTTTGTTAAGGGCACGGTAGTCGCAGCAAAAGCGACTGGAGCCATCTTTCTTTGTTACGATCACTATGGGTGAGGACCATTGGGAGCGAGATCTTTCTATGATTCCTGCCTGTAGCATTTCATTTATAGACCTTTCCACTAGTTCTCTGTTTTTCAAGGGTGTATGATAGGGTTTCATATGTATTGGCTCCTCGGTAGTTGTTTGAATGTCCATTGTGACGGTGTTAGTTCTGCCCAATTCCATGTCGTTTAGTGCGAATACATCTTGGTGCTTTTCTACAAACGTTTTCAAACGTGGCTCATTATCTTCTGTGGCATTTAGGGTTGCAAGTAACTGAGCTATTCTCTCTCTGTGTTTATGATCTGCCACTATATTTCTGGTCTGTCTTGCTGCCTCCGTTTCCTTCCCATAGTATTGAGGCATTTTTCTTGCATCTTGTGAAAATCTCTGCTCCTGGTATGTGGTTTTCTTTTGCGTATTTCTTTGCCGTTCATTGGGCTGTGCTTGGTATTGTCTCCTCTGCCATGTGCTGTGTGCATTTCCATTTGTCACTGCATTTACTGTATATTCATTTCTTATTATATTTCTGGGGTAATCGTTATTGTGCCATTGTTCTGATTATTTCTGCCGTAACTGCGCTTATCCGCGTACGTTACTGTATTTCTTCCGTTTGTGCTATAGGGCTGTCTTCTTTCCCTGGGCGAAAATTTTTCATTCTTTCTATTTCCAACTTTGCTGCTGTAGTATCCTCCTGTGGTGAAGTCATATAAGAATTCTTCCTTTTCTTCGGAACATTCAATTGGTTTTGGGACTTTATCATATCCACCTGTTTTTGAGTTATATTGATACTCCATGGGGCATGTATCTCTGTCTTGTCGCTTCGGATATCCTCCTGGCAAGACAATCTCTGTTTCTCTGTGATATACAGCACTTCATCTTTTCTCGTGGTGTGCTGGGGCGCAAGAATGAGTAATTATAGTCATTTTCATACTGTGGCCTTACTCTTCTTATGTATGGTCTGGTTCGTTTCTGCCATCTGGGTATGGTATGCTGTGGTGTAACATAACTGTGACTGATATTGCTGTCTTTTTCTGCATAAGCCTTATAACTGTTTACTTTCCGTGTACTATGGTTATTTGTACTGCGATTTCGTGCATTATGTCCAGTGGGAGTGGTTGAGACAATTTGTGAATGGTCTCTATTGGTTTTGGTTTGTCTTAACGTTGACGTATCCACTTGTGCTACAATTGTGCCTCTATTTATAGTGGTAGTTTTTCCTGACATATTCAATATCATGATGGGGAAATCTCTAGCCTTCGAGACTTCTGCGATTCCCTCTGTAATTTGCAACAATGGGTCATCAATAATGCTTTCTTCTGCTAGGGGCTGTATTTGGATTGATTGCCCTGGTGTTATGTACTCAGAATTTTTTACTCTGCCTTTTGCTATGACCAGGGAGTTTGGAGCCACCGTTATGGGAGCTGTAAGCCTTACCAAAGACGCTATGTGGATATCGTCCTGGAGATCTATGTATGTATTGTTGACTTTGATTTTCTGGAGGTCATAGTATATTCGAACTTTGTGTTTGTTAAAAAAATCCCTCCCTAGGATAAGATTTCTAGACATTCCTTTAGTAATGACAAATGGGTGTTCAAAATTTGTTTCGCCTAAGGAAAATTTTTAGCCATGCTGTCCCAACTGAATTTAGTCTTTGTCCCGTGACTGAAGCTAGGTGTGTTTTGGACGGTTGAAATCGTACTAAGTGTTGGATCTTCTTGAACAGCTGGAACCTAATAAGGCTGATGGATGCTCCTGTATCTACCAGTGCTCTATATTGTTGGCCCTGTATAGCCATGATGCAGGAACTGGGGTCCGGATGTATTTTAGTTCCATCATGCAGCATTTCTTCATATTGTATTTTCCTGGATGGACCCACTTGACAATTTCTGTTCTGTGTTGTTTCTTTTGTTTTGGACCATTTTCTGTGATTGTTGCCCTCACTAACGGTCCGGTTTAGTGAGTGGCGCGGCCGTTTCCCTGACGCATGAGGGGTTGAGGTGTGCCTCTGGTATACTGATTTCTGGTGTAATCACGTGGGGGTGGTGCGGGTTGTTGTGGTTGGTAACCTCCTCTTCTGAATGGTGCATTATTGTAATTTGCTCTACAGGACTTGTAACCATGTCCGAGCCTACCGCATGTGAAGCATCCGTTTGGATTGACATTATTGACGTCGTTTTGCCTCTGTGTGGGGGGTCTATAATTGCGAGGCCTATCATCTCGTTGTCGTGGGCGAGTCCATTGCCTCCTGGCATGGTCAACTTCCATAGGCTCATGCTCATTATGGTCCCTATACTCTGGTCGGGGTTCCCTACCTGCTCTTTGTTGGAACCTTCGGTGAAGATTTTCCTCCTGTATTGCTGCTTGGATTGTTTCAGCAATAGTCTTGGTGTCCTTTCTAATGAGATGCCTTCTGATATTTTCCGCTCTAAGGCCATCGGCAAATATCCGCACTAACTGTATTTCTACATCAGGTGTGGTAGGGATTTCTCCGCAAAACGCCTCTTCTGCCATATTGAGGAATCTATCTCCAAAAAGTTGTACCGATTCATCTCTTTCCTGTTTCATGCTTCTAAGGACTGACCAAGCATGCATTTTGTCTATAATTTCCCCATATCTCTGGGTGAGCTCTTTTTTTAGGGACTCGTAGGTTTCCGTGGGGTACTGCTGGGACCTCCTTCTTAAAAAATCAGTTACGTACGAATCAGAACCTAATAGAGCGATCTTCTTTTTCTCTTCATCCGTTGTTGCCTCTGCTAGTGCCGCAAATTTTTCCATATCGGACAACCATCTTCTGAATTTTTTCTTGTTTCCATCGAACGGCTGAACAATGGATCTAACCTGTGTGAATTTCGCGTAGTTGTCATTTTTCTGTAGGGTTTTAAGTAATTTGCCGTAGCGCTATCAGTGTTGGTCCTTCCATATTTTGTCTGTCTTGGGGCTGCAGTGGTTGTGCTTGAGCGAATCTGTTTTCCTGTTGCTGCTGCTGTTCTACCCCAAGTTGCTGGAAATTTTCCATTAATTGATCCATCTTCGCTTCTGCTCTTTTGTAGAGGACTGGTCACTAGGCAACAAATTGTAATGTGTGGCCGTGGGTAGGGTAGTGGGGGTTGCTGTTTAAATCGCAGAGAGAGTTAGATCTAGATTACTAGCTTGACCGCTAGAGTTCGCAATTTCTCCCTTACAGTCTTACGGGATTTTACCAGGTTCGGGGACTATCCTCTAAGGTGTTGTAGTTTGTGAGCAGTTAGCAAGAATTTATAAGTTTCTCAACAGACATTCCCTCCTTCCATTCATGGTTAAGGCTTAGCAATCAATTGACGACCTCTCTTTGATGTCGACGTTTTTGTTTAATAATCATAATATGTACATGATGGCGTGAAGTTACAAACATGTATTTTTCATTCATAATATGAAATACAAGTCGCTCTCAATAATCTAGCATGGGGAATCGACACTTGTATGAATCAAGCTTATTCAACTCCTGTCTACTTTTTCTTAGCAGTTCTACTTCGGGCAGATTAATTCATTGTTCTCAATGGGTTACGTTATATGCTCATGTTCTGCAATTTATCAATTGGTGCTTGTATGGGGTAAATTTCATCATCTCTGCATTTTACTCATAGGTGTAACCTGTAGCCATGAATTCTTTTCTACATGATCAAGGGCTATCTTTCCTCGATATAGAAGTATAAAAGGAAATGTTATCACTCTACTTACAGATTTCCTGGTGAGAAATAAATGCACAATGTAAACAGGGCATTACTACATTTTGGAAAAAAACTTCCTTTAGATTTTGATTTGAAATCCTCAAAATCTGCAGCATAAAATATTATGCGTCTATCTCTTAGACTTCTGAATCTGCAACTGACCTTTCTGCCGGGACTTGACACGCTTTCCTAAGCTCAAAATTTAGGTTAGCGTTGCTTCTGCCCTTTCCTATTCGTCTCGGGATTGGATAAAAAATGTAATCCACGCTAGCCTTCTTTATGGTCTGTTCCTATTATAACTTTATGATTAAATTTTTAACTAACTTCTATCCACTAAGCTATGGTCTGTATTTGTTATAAAGGAAGTTCCTAAAATGACGCATTCATTGTCACATATAGATCCCGGGCTCCGCAAATGTATCCCGTAGGGAGACATTTGTGTACTATCAATAACAAAAATTTATCCCAAAGATTTTCGAAGTCCAAAAAAATTTTCAAAAAAAAAAAAAATTTTCAAGTTCAAAAATTTTCTAAGTCTAAAAATATTTCAGAAAATTTAACGAAATTCCTACATCTGAGCTCCTATGTCTATATGGGACTGTCGTCTATAAAGGGGCCTTAAAGATGGACATCATCTCCAAAAATGCAAACTATCTTTCATATCAATACATATTTCAACCAAATTTACAAATTGGCAACACTGACCAATTAAATCCTAAAAACAATCATAAGGTCATCATTTAAAAATGTGACGAGTGGCAACACTGGGAAATGAACAATAAAATATCTTATTTGCAGAACTTGGCTGCATTATCATAATCTATTACATTTCATTCAAAAATATAGTGGATTACATTCTCCTAGATATGGTGGGGGGTGTTATCTCTTTTCTGTTCCTGTTATTTGCTCCATATATAAGTCTGCAAGACTTAAAAATCTTTTTTTTTCTTCCTGGCGTACTTATTTATTTTATTTTCCAAGTACTCTGCAATATCCCAAGAAATGTACAAAATCTCCAATTCCTATGGTAATCCACTTTCATAGAATAGCCAATGTTTTCATGGGTACTTATCATCTTCTTCTTTTTTCTTTTTTCTAGTGAATGAGCCACTTGCTCATTATTACATGTAGAAAACATCTCTAGACATAATATGCATATTTTATCAGACGATAATATAACCAGCATCATTTTTTTATAAGTAATCATTTTTCGCAATAAAAGCATTAAAACCTCATGGCTTATCCTTATTTATTTATCTGAATGTTTCTGGTTATTGACATTTTCCAAATGGTAAGTGTATAAATTCGTTCTAAGTCCGTCACTGTAGAAAATGTTCTATATTACATTTTTTTCCTTCTTCAAAATATGTGATGTTTGTCTCCAATATCCGTACGTCTGGTGGTGATCCTGTCCATTAAGTCAGTTATTTTTAATCATTCCTTCTTTTCTGTCAACATAGTATTTTTTTTTTGTTTTTGTTTTTTTTTGAACTCTTCTATAGAAATATTATTTTATATATATATTTACTCTTCAAAGATCTTCTTTGACTTACCATACATCAATTTTCAAACATCTAATTATTCAGCAACCAACAGACGAGTATGTTACTATCATATTATGAAATATAAGGGAAAAGGAAAATATAGTTTCAAATCATCATGAATTTTCTACATTGGGTTCCGTATTACTTTATTTTCTCTGTTAAGACAACTGCTTATACTCTTGACAATATGTATCCATGTTGTCACTCTCAAGGCATCCTTGTATACAGTTTATATTTGTCTCCTTTTTTTTTCATAACACCAATGTATCATTTCTGGTGTTCCAATATCATTGTATCTATTCTAGTCCTCCTGTTATCTTGAGAATTCCTCCTTAGTAATTCCCTATGTACCTTATCTAGCAATACATTTATCTAAAACACATCAAACAATTTTTTATGGAACAATCAACTGAGTTGTAAGAACTTTTGACAATATGAGATGAAAAAAAAATTTGGGGTCATCACTCAAAAATTGTGACATAGAAGGAAAAAAAATATTCAATTGATCTTGAGGAATCTACAATATTCTTATAAGACAAGGTTCTTGGTACTCTGACTACTATTTATCCATATTATTTCTGGTTATCCTTGCATACAGTGTACCATTTCCATTTTCTTTATAGGTCCAATTCATCGCTCATGGTGCTCCAATATTAAAATGTGGATCCTTCCTATTCCTCTTATTCTGTACTGGAAATACATCCTTATTAATTGTCCATGTACTATATCTGCGAATAATTATCAACAATATATCAACTAATCATTTGTAGAACCATTAACACAAATGTCTAGACTTTACCAAAACATGAACAAAAACATGTCTTTTTACATATGTGCAAAATTTCGACACCAACTCTGCCTTCGCTGGTCGAGGGTTAGTCAGAGTTATGTGGTGCCTGTAACATCCGCTGACTACAGCCAGATGGGTGACTTATGGTACTTATAATTAAAAAAAAAATCTCGTCCGTCAGTTATCTTAGGTGTGGGGCGGGGGTCTATTTCATGGTGTCCTTGACAAAGTTTGCTGCATTTCCAATCTAGGTATTCTTTTCTTATGTCACAATATCTCCATGATATATCTGTGACATGTCTGTCCTTGGGATAACATTATTTTTATCCAATATCCTCGAGGTGAGCAGATCTCAGTACGTCCAATTTCATCAATCATGTATTTTTGTTGTTGTTGTGATTCATGGTATGTTATGAGTATATTCAGTTGTCAAATTATTTCAACTATCGTACAACATTCTGTAATTCGTGATAAGGAATAGTCATTTGTTATACAACAATGTTCATATTACAAAAGCAACGAGCAAAAATCAAAGAGATATCTTCTCCGAAAATGCGGATGTATCTCTATTTCTTTTACCTCTGGGCGTAGTAATTATTCAGTCATATATTTTTTCTCCATTATTTAATCTCCATTTTGTGTCCTTAGTACCTGTGGTTCCATGGGATTATCATAATCTATTTGTCTCTTATCTACTGATAATCCTTCAATAATGACTTCAAATATGGACCTCATGTGTGCAGCTATCATCTGCTCTGATTTGTTCCATGTCCATGGTATTCATAAAATATTCCATTATCTCCTTGTCTTATCTCGTATCCACGAAAGACTAAGATTATTGCTCCTCCAATGTTAATGTGGGGGATTTTGTGCATAAACATTACAATAAAATCTCAGCTGTGACAACATAAAGTTTCACCATAATATAAAATGGCATCTTCATCATCATTAAACAGTTGCTTCATTCTCTCATGTGCCATCAGTGGCTATCATCCGGTAATGGGGTATTCAATGTGGGTTCAGCATATACAAATGCTATAGAAGGGTATTTCATTTGCTAAGTCAGCATGTGCAAATGTCATTTCTTTAACCTGGGGCAAAGGCATCATCAACAATCAGTTGCAATTTGTTCAATCTGGGGTCAGCATATACAAATGCTCTCAAAGAATATTTCCATTTGCAAAAATCAGCATGCGCAAATATCATTGTGGTAACTGTCATAGGCAGTATGAACAAAAACTAGTTGCTCACTCTGATATGGTGATTTATTTTCTCTTCTTTTATGTCAGCTGCTAATCTCAGGGCAGTCAATGTTTTACAATATTGGCTTATCATCATCAAACTGTGTGAGGGTGGCATATAATACATCTTATAAAAACATTCCAATTGTTTTTCTCTTCTCATTTTTCTGTTATGTTTTGTCTCTTTTCTATTTCTTTTCTGTTTGTATCACAAGTACGAAAGAATGATAAAAATCAATTCACTAAACACTAGAGATACTATCAATATTCCTAATAGTAAATCCTAACCAATAGGGCTGCAAGTAATGGTTTAAGGTTAGAACAGAATGAATATTACAGCAGTGTCTGTTGTCAATAAGTGGCGAGGAAAGGGTACATCAAGTATCTCCTGATTACAACATGATTGTAATTCCAAGGAATGAATATGATTGGTATTGGAAAGATCACAAGTCTAGAGTCGTCTCAATATAGTGGAAAGGAAAAATAGTAAGTTAAAAATGTTGTAACAGTGGAGTGAAGAAAATCTTACTATAGAGAGTCAAGGTTGGGATATGGGATCTTGGAGAATGTTTAAAATCTTGACAGTGTTAATATACATCTGGGTCTAAAATAATAATGTACATTGGAAAAATAAATAATCCTGTGGAGAAAGATAGCATAATATGCAATACTAGTTTTGGGTATGAATTATATGCTGTTAACAGATGTCATGGTAGGAACAGTATGATTGATCAGGGTGATAGCTATCAAGGGGTTTAGCATAATTGAGATCACAGAAATATTAGTATGAGGTAAGAAAAAACTACTGGTGTAAAGTGTCTGCATGAAAATGCACTAAGATGCGAAATTACAGAACTCTGGAACTGCAAGGACAAGAAGTCTGGTGAATGGAGCGTGGAATATGATCAGTTCAAAAGTTGAGATGAATGTTACAACAGAATAGTGTGACACATATGTTATAGGTAAGATTGTGTAACATTCTAAAATATTAAGAAAATGTCTGTAACTAAATAATGTCTGTAAACTCGTAACACCGTGTGTTATCAATTGTTTTGTCATTTTTATTTCACAAAACTATACTAATCTAATGAAAATCCTCCGTGTGCTGGTCTTTAGTGGGAAAAACTTCCTCAGTTAGGCTGTGACATCTTAGTCTGCAAGCAAGTCATTTGAACTGTCAAAAACTGAAAATAGAGTACATGGGAAAGTTAATACATTGTTAAAAAGCAATTGCACATTCGCGGCGATCGTACATGGGATGGCATGTGAATTGAAGACTCGAGGGGCGTGTCTCAGCAAAGCTTCAGTAATAAGTCCTTTAGTTGTGCTGCCATCTCTAACTTTGCAATGTCTCGACTGGTTAGGCGAGCATCATACTGAGTAGCAGTGATGACGGGTGTGGTAGGCGACGACACTGCATTTGCTGATTGTTGGGGCACTGAGGACATTGACGAATGCGGTGATGGCTTAACATCTTTTGATTGCGGTGATGGTTTCACTGTGGTTAGGGTTTGTATCGCTGGAACATCTGTTAGTTTTGAGGCAGGTATATGTTTCGCCTTGATTTTTCTTCTGACCTGGTTGTGCTGTACGTTAACACTGTTTACAGTGGGCGCAGTAATTTGCACACTGTTGTTTTTGAGTAGTTGAGATGAGGCTAACACTTCTCTGCTGGGCTTTGAAACACGATAGCGTTTCTTCAATATTTTTCGTCTGATTTCATTTTGTGGCAATTTCATGCATTTAACGACAGGAGGTGAGTCATCTGACCCTGCTGTATAGGCGCGTTTGACACTGGAGCTGACTGGTATAAATAATGTGCTGTCCGCATCACTGGTTTCAATCGAACTGGCTGTATCAATGTCTGTCTCTTGTTCATATAGTTCTACCATTTCTCTGTCATTTTGTTCGTTGGGGTCTGACAAAGTTGTGCTAGGGCCGACACTGTCTTCTCCCATGTCTAGTTCTGTTTCATGTCCATAAAGATCGCTGGTATATGGTTCACCAATCTGCTTGGGTATAGTTTCTTCAGGGTCTGATTGTTCTGAACGACCAATCTTGTTCTTGTGGTATAGCAGTGTTTGGTTTTCACTAGTGTTAAAGCTAGAGCTGCCTGAATTTGGGGTGTGATAGGTATCAGCTGACGATTTATCACCGCGGAAGTAAGTTTGAGTGTGAATATAAGTTGCTTTGTTGTTGTCATCGTGTGACGTCTGTGGCCTGATTTCTTCGTCTCTAATGCGCAGGTCTCTGTCTTGTAGTCTATTACGCAATTCAAGTGGTGGGATGTCCTCTTCACTTTCTGATGAATTTCTTTGTTGTCTTGCTCGTTGTATTTCATCTGTAGGTGGTCTGGGTATGTGGTCGTCTTGGTAAAATTCAGAGTCTGTCGTCTCTGACTCTGATATGTCAGACGAATCTGTACTGGATGGATTATAATTTAGGGTGGCCTTTCTGACTGGTCTTGCATTTGTCGTCAGAGGCGGAAGGGTCGGTGATTGTCAATTTTAAGTTGTTTTACGTGAGCTTTTGTTTGGTGGTGTTTCTCTTCATTCCAGATAATGAAGTTTACAGGCGTAGTTTGTTTCATGATTTTGTAGCCATCCAACCATCGGTCATCGAATTTTGAACTGCGTACATGTTTCTTGTAGTATACCTATTTTGTACGTTGGTAGCTTGGCTGATTTATCATGTTGTTTCTGTTTCTTGTGAAATGCCTTCTGCGTATTTCGTTGTGCAATCTGGTGAGCTTTATACTTTTCTTGAAGGATTATTTCGACGGGGTCTTCTCCCATGTATTTTCTTTGTGGGCGAAGTAGGTTGTCTAACGGAAAGTTTGGTTCTCTTCCGTATAGCATGAAAAAGGGTGACATTCCTGTGGTATCGTTCACGTTTACTCGGATGGCTTCAAGAGCTTGGTTAATGTATAGGTCCCAGTATTGGTGGTTCCCCTTGATATATTTGCTAATAATATCATGTAGGGTGGCATGCATGCGTTCATTTCTGCCATTTGCATTTGGGCAATAATAAGTGGTTGTAGTATGCTCAATATTCAGCTGGTGTAAGGTGGCTTTAAATGGGTTACCGATAAACTGTTTACCGTTGTCTGAAATGATTCGTTTTGGACAGCCATGCCTGGGAATGAATTCTTGTAAAAAAATTTGCGTGATGGACTGCGATGTGGCATCACTGAGTGGGTAACTTTCTGGCCAAACAGAGTATTGGTCAACTATGTGCAGGAGGTATTTGTTGCCTGATTGGGTGAGTGGGTAAGGACCTGATAAGTCAATGCTTACTGTTTGCATGGGGTAATGGGAAGGTTGCATTTCTTGAAGGGGAATTAAATGTGGCTTCATGTTCCGCAATTTACATGTTTTGCAAGTGGCCACGTACTCTGTAATGTCTTTGTAGAAGGTTTGCCAATAATACCTTTTCTTTATAACATCAATTGTTTTGTCTCTTCCCATGTGCCCGTTGTTATCATGAAACTGTAGTAGTACTTCTGGGATTAGATGTGCTGGAATGACTTTTCTTAGTGTCCCTTCTTGTTTACTATCAATATAGTATAGAGCTCCATCCGTTGGGTGTACTGTAAAATCTTTACTTTTTGTTGGGTTTTCCTTCACGTATGTGAGCAGCTTAACAATTTCTGCATCTTTCGCTTGTTCTACTCTCATGTCAAACATATCTTGACTTTCTTCTTCTACTTGAGTGGCAGAATCTGAGGTACTTCTTCGACTTGATGAAGTAATTTCATTAATTTCTTTTGCATTATCGTCAATCTCTGAGGATGTGCCATCATTTTTGACCCTATTTGTTTTCACTTCAGTTTCATCATCATATTTAATCCTGGATAAGAGGTCTGCACAGGTGTTCATTTCGCCTGGGATATGTTCGATAGTGGTGTCGTAGGACTGCAAATTCATTGCCCATGTCTGTAACTTCTTTGGCTGTTCTTGTGTTTTGGTGAGCCAGTTAACCAGGGGCTGATGATCAGTTCTTATAATGAGTTTAGTCCCTCTGACATAAAAGTCAAACTTTTGTACTGCATAGTGTATGGCGTATGCTTCTTTCTCAGTGGTGGTCCACCGTTTTTGTGACTTTGACAATGTGTGGGATAGGAATGCAATGGGTTTCTCATTGGGGATGTTTGGTAGGATGGGTGTTTCATCTTCTAGTACTGGTTGGACCAAACATGCACCAATTGCGTTATCTGAGGCATCGGCGTATAGTATCATGGGCTGAGAAATGTCTGGATGTCCAAGCAGTGGGATGGTGGTTAGGGCATTTTTAAGATACTCAAAAGATCTCTGGCAGTCTTCTGTCCATTTGAAGCGTGCATACTTGCGGGTAAGGGCTATCAAAGGCTCTGCTGCTCTGGAGAAATTGATGATGTGGCGCCTATAGTAACCAAGTGTACCAATAAATGAGCGTGTTTGTCTCACCGTCTTGGGGCTAGGCATTTCTCTTATGGCTTTGACTTTATCTTCATCAGGTCTGATGCCATGTCTATTGATGACAAAGCCTAAATATTTTGTTTCTGTCTTTAGAAACTCACACTTTGACAGTTTTAACTTTATTTGGTGATGCCTGAGTCTATCAAACACTGTTTCAACTTTGCGGAGGTGGTCTTCCATCGTGCCTGCGGTATGTATCAGGATATCGTCTATGTATGCCAGGGCAAATGGATGTAGACCCTTTAACACTTCATCCATGAGTGACATATATGTCGCTGGCGATCCTTTTAGACCAAATGGCATAACATTCCAAGAAAAACTACCGATATGCGAACAGAATGTGGATTTCTGTTTTGCCTCAGGTGTCATGGGGATGCACCAAAAGCCTGACCTTGCATCAAGTGTGGTAAAGTATGTAGACTTTCCTAGCGTCGCCAGTAGATCGTCTATCCTGGGGAGGGGGTAGGAAATGACTTTTGTAATTTTGTTAAGGGCACGGTAGTCGCAGCAAAAGCGACTGGAGCCATCTTTCTTTGTTACGATCACTATGGGTGAGGACCATTGGGAGCGAGATCTTTCTATGATTCCTGCCTGTAGCATTTCATTTATAGACCTTTCCACTAGTTCTCTGTTTTTCAAGGGTGTATGATAGGGTTTCATATGTATTGGCTCCTCGGTAGTTGTTTGAATGTCCATTGTGACGGTGTTAGTTCTGCCCAATTCCATGTCGTTTAGTGCGAATACATCTTGGTGCTTTTCTACAAACGTTTTCAAACGTGGCTCATTATCTTCTGTGGCATTTAGGGTTGCAAGTAACTGAGCTATTCTCTCTCTGTGTTTATGATCTGCCACTATATTTCTGGTCTGTCTTGCTGCCTCCGTTTCCTTCCCATAGTATTGAGGCATTTTTCTTGCATCTTGTGAAAATCTCTGCTCCTGGTATGTGGTTTTCTTTTGCGTATTTCTTTGCCGTTCATTGGGCTGTGCTTGGTATTGTCTCCTCTGCCATGTGCTGTGTGCATTTCCATTTGTCACTGCATTTACTGTATATTCATTTCTTATTATATTTCTGGGGTAATCGTTATTGTGCCATTGTTCCTGATTATTTCTGCCGTAACTGCGCTTATCCGCGTACGTTACTGTATTTCTTCCGTTTGTGCTATAGGGCTGTCTTCTTTCCCTGGGCGAAAATTTTTCATTCTTTCTATTTCCAACTTTGCTGCTGTAGTATCCTCCTGTGGTGAAGTCATATAAGAATTCTTCCTTTTCTTCGGAACATTCAATTGGTTTTGGGACTTTATCATATCCACCTGTTTTTGAGTTATATTGATACTCCATGGGGCATGTATCTCTGTCTTGTCGCTTCGGATATCCTCCTGGCAAGACAATCTCTGTTTCTCTGTGATATACAGCACTTCATCTTTTCTCGTGGTGTGCTGGGGCGCAAGAATGAGTAATTATAGTCATTTTCATACTGTGGCCTTACTCTTCTTATGTATGGTCTGGTTCGTTTCTGCCATCTGGGTATGGTATGCTGTGGTGTAACATAACTGTGACTGATATTGCTGTCTTTTTCTGCATAAGCCTTATAACTGTTTACTTTCCGTGTACTATGGTTATTTGTACTGCGATTTCGTGCATTATGTCCAGTGGGAGTGGTTGAGACAATTTGTGAATGGTCTCTATTGGTTTTGGTTTGTCTTAACGTTGACGTATCCACTTGTGCTACAATTGTGCCTCTATTTATAGTGGTAGTTTTTCCTGACATATTCAATATCATGATGGGGAAATCTCTAGCCTTCGAGACTTCTGCGATTCCCTCTGTAATTTGCAACAATGGGTCATCAATAATGCTTTCTTCTGCTAGGGGCTGTATTTGGATTGATTGCCCTGGTGTTATGTACTCAGAATTTTTTACTCTGCTTTTTGCTATGACCAGGGAGTTTGGAGCCACCGTTATGGGAGCTGTAAGCCTTACCAAAGACGCTATGTGGATATCGTCCTGGAGATCTATGTATGTATTGTTGACTTTGATTTTCTGGAGGTCATAGTATATTCGAACTTTGTGTTTTTTTAAAAAATCCCTCCCTAGGATAAGATTTCTAGACATTCCTTTAGTAATGACAAATGGGTGTTCAAAATTTGTTTCGCCTAAGGAAAATTTTAGCCATGCTGTCCCAACTGAATTTAGTCTTTGTCCCGTGACTGAAGCTAGGTGTGTTTTGGACGGTTGAAATCGTACTAAGTGTTGGATCTTCTTGAACAGCTGGAACCTAATAGGGCTGATGGATGCTCCTGTATCTACCAGTGCTCTATATTGTTGGCCCTGTATAGCCATGATGCAGGAACTGGGGTCCGGATGTATTTTAGTTCCATCATGCAGCATTTCTTCATATTGTATTTTCCTGGATGGACCCACTTGACAATTTCTGTTCTGTGTTGTTTCTTTTGTTTTGGACCATTTTCTGTGATTGTTGCCCTCACTAACGGTCCGGTTTAGTGAGTGGCGCGGCCGTTTCCCTGACGCATGAGGGGTTGAGGTGTGCCTCTGGTATACTGATTTCTGGTGTAATCACGTGGGGGTGGTGCGGGTTGTTGTGGTTGGTAACCTCCTCTTCTGAATGGTGCATTATTGTAATTTGCTCTACAGGACTTGTAACCATGTCCGAGCCTACCGCATGTGAAGCATCCGTTTGGATTGACATTATTGACGTCGTTTTGCCTCTGTGTGGGGGGTCTATAATTGCGAGGCCTATCATCTCGTTGTCGTGGGCGAGTCCATTGCCTCCTGGCATGGTCAACTTCCATAGGCTCATGCTCATTATGGTCCCTATACTCTGGTCGGGGTTCCCTACCTGCTTTTATTACAAATAAGGGAGGGAAACCTGAGGCCTGTAAACAGTAAATTAATATGAAACAAATATAAAGGTATGTTATCAGGCACTCGCAGGAAATAAAGAAGTAGAACACCAGACAACAGAAAAACAACAGACATGAGTGGCTTACCCAGGATTTGAACACTGGACCTTCCGTGCGATACCCCGCCTAGCCATGCAAGCGAATCACACTATCCGCTCTGCCATCTACGCATCATCAAAAAATGATGTTTCAATGGCAGGTCAATAGTGCGAACCACAATACACGACACCAGAAGTCCTCCATGGGCAGTTCAGCCTATTAATGACGCAATCACTTCTGTTGTATTTCTATCAAGCAGTATAGGCCGAATCCAACAAGACCCTTAGGACCTTAATACTGTGTCCAGTAAATGATAGTAGACTAGAACAGTGAGAACAGGATAGTGGGTAGGTTTGGTATTGTACAAACATTTATTACAAATAAGGGAGGGAAACCTGAGGCCTGTAAACAGTAAATTAATATGAAACAAATATAAAGGTATGTTATCAGGCACTCGCAGGAAATAAAGAAGTAGAACACCAGACAACAGAAAAACAACAGACATGAGTGGCTTACCCAGGATTTGAACACTGGACCTTCCGTGCGACAACCCCGCCTAGCCATGCAAGCGAATCACACTATCCGCTCTGCCATCTACGCATCATCAAAAAATGATGTTTCAATGGCAGGTCAATAGTGCGAACCACAATACACGACACCAGAAGTCCTCCATGGGCAGTTCAGCCTATTAATGACGCAATCACTTCTGTTGTATTTCTATCAAGCAGTATAGGCCGAATCCAACAAGACCCTTAGGACCTTAATACTGTGTCCAGTAAATGATAGTAGACTAGAACAGTGAGAACAGGATAGTGGGTAGGTTTG
Organism: Oreohelix idahoensis; assembly: GCA_024509875.1. NCBI lineage: Eukaryota > Metazoa > Mollusca > Gastropoda > Stylommatophora > Oreohelicidae > Oreohelix > Oreohelix idahoensis. Next base: position 119,762 of record JAMPIV010005074.1, on the reverse strand, counting down.
GTATTGTACAAACATTTATTACAAATAAGGGAGGGAAACCTGAGGCCTGTAAACAGTAAATTAATATGAAACAAATATAAAGGTATGTTATCAGGCACTCGCAGGAAATAAAGAAGTAGAACACCAGACAACAGAAAAACAACAGACATGAGTGGCTTACCCAGGATTTGAACACTGGACCTTCCGTGCGACAACCCCGCCTAGCCATGCAGAGCGGATAGTGTGATTCGCTTGCATGGCTAGGCGGGGTTGTCACACGGAAGGTCCAGTGTTCAAATCCTGGGTAAGCCACTCATGTCTGTTGTTTTTCTGTTGTCTGGTGTTCTACTTCTTTATTTCCTGCGAGTGCCTGATAACATACCTTTATATTTGTTTCATATTAATTTACTGTTTACAGGCCTCAGGTTTCCCTCCCTTATTTGTAATAAATGTTTGTACAATACCAAACCTACCCACTATCCTGTTCTCACTGTTCTAGTCTACTATCATTTACTGGACACAGTATTAAGGTCCTAAGGGTCTTGTTGGATTCGGCCTATACTGCTTGATAGAAATACAACAGAAGTGATTGCGTCATTAATAGGCTGAACTGCCCATGGAGGACTTCTGGTGTCGTGTATTGTGGTTCGCACTATTGACCTGCCATTGAAACATCATTTTTTGATGATGCGTAGATGGCAGAGCGGATAGTGTGATTCGCTTGCATGGCTAGGCGGGGTTGTCGCACGGAAGGTCCAGTGTTCAAATCCTGGGTAAGCCACTCATGTCTGTTGTTTTTCTGTTGTCTGGTGTTCTACTTCTTTATTTCCTGCGAGTGCCTGATAACATACCTTTATATTTGTTTCATATTAATTCCCTACCTGCTCTTTGTTGGAACCTTCGGTGAAGATTTTCCTCCTGTATTGCTGCTTGGATTGTTTCAGCAATAGTCTTGGTGTCCTTTCTAATGAGATGCCTTCTGATATTTTCCGCTCTAAGGCCATCGGCAAATATCCGCACTAACTGTATTTCTACATCAGGTGTGGTAGGGATTTCTCCGCAAAACGCCTCTTCTGCCATATTGAGGAATCTATCTCCAAAAAGTTGTACCGATTCATCTCTTTCCTGTTTCATGCTTCTAAGGACTGACCAAGCATGCATTTTGTCTATAATTTCCCCATATCTCTGGGTGAGCTCTTTTTTTAGGGACTCGTAGGTTTCCGTGGGGTATTGCTGGGACCTCCTTCTTAAAAAATCAGTTACGTACTAATCAGAACCTAATAGAGCGATCTTCTTTTTCTCTTCATCCGTTGTTGCCTCTGCTAGTGCCGCAAATTTTTCCATATCGGACAACCATCTTCTGAATTTTTTCTTGTTTCCATCGAACGGCTGAACAATGGATCTAACCTGTGTGAATTTCGCGTAGTTGTCATTTTACTGTAGGGTTTAAGTAATTTGCCGTACCGCTATCAGTGTTGGTCCTTCCATATTTTGTCTGTCTTGGGGCTGCAGTGGTTGTGCTTGAGCGAAACTGTTTTCCTGTTGCTGCTGCTGTTCTACCCCAAGTTGCTGGAAATTTTCCATTAATTGAACCATCTTCGCTTCTGCTCTTTTGTAGAGGACTGGTCACTAGGCAACAAGTTGTAATGTGTGGCCGTGGGTAGGGTAGTGGGGGTTGCTGTTTAAATCGCAGAGAGAGTTAGATCTAGATTACTAGCTTGACCGCTAGAGTTCGCAATTTCTCCCTTACAGTCTTACGGGATTTTACCAGGTTCGGGGACTATCCTCTAAGGTGTTGTAGTTTGTGAGCAGTTAGCAAGAATTTATAAGTTTCTCAACAGACATTCCCTCCTTCCATTCATGGTTAAGGCTTAGCAATCAATTGACGACCTCTCTTTGATGTCGACGTTTTTGTTTAATAATCATAATATGTACATGATGGCGTGAAGTTACAAACATGTATTTTTCATTCATAATATGAAATACAAGTCGCTCTCAATAATCTAGCATGGGGAATCGACACTTGTATGAATCAAGCTTATTCAACTCCTGTCTACTTTTTCTTAGCAGTTCTACTTCGGGCAGATTAATTCATTGTTCTCAATGGGTTACGTTATATGCTCATGTTCTGCAATTTATCAATTGGTGCTTGTATGGGGTAAATTTCATCATCTCTGCATTTTACTCATAGGTGTAACCTGTAGCCATGAATTCTTTTCTACATGATCAAGGGCTATCTTTCCTCGATATAGAAGTATAAAAGGAAATGTTATCACTCTACTTACAGATTTCCTGGTGAGAAATAAATGCACAATGTAAACAGGGCATTACTACATTTTGGAAAAAAACTTCCTTTAGATTTTGATTTGAAATCCTCAAAATCTGCAGCATAAAATATTATGCGTCTATCTCTTAGACTTCTGAATCTGCAACTGACCTTTCTGCCGGGACTTGACACGCTTTCCTAAGCTCAAAATTTAGGTTAGCGTTGCTTCTGCCCTTTCCTATTCGTCTCGGATTGGATAAAAAAGGTAATCCACGTTAGCCTTCTTTATGGTCTGTTCCTATTATAACTTTATGATTAAATTTTTAACTAACTTCTATCCACTAAGCTATGGTCTGTATTTGTTATAAAGGAAGTTCCTAAAATGACGCATTCCCTGTCACATATATGCCAATTGTCAAATATACCCAGATTAATGCAGATTTGGAAAAAAATTACCCAGATACCCAGACGGAAGCCCCGAAACCCAGATCTAGTAAGAAATACCCAGCTGTGGCATCACTGTTGGTCATTATTGGGCTCACAAGGGCCCTTATCATCTTCGTCCATCAGAACGTTAGTTTAGGCAGCACTAGGTGCCGGTCAAAAATATATTATTGGGATATTGACTCGTATGCATTAAAGCGAAACTCGTGTTATACGTAGTTAGTAACCTGTATGTAAGCCCTGTACATGTTTATTTATCGCTTCACAAATGTAAATGCACATTAATATTACAGAAAAGATAAAAGCAGAACAAACCTTGCAAAGTTCAAAAGCGTGTGGTTTTTTCTTAATTTTACAATAAACGTTTTGAAATATTTTAAACAGTGAAAAAGTACTGCTTTAAATAGTACGATTTTTATTCTTACATATTTTATGTCCCTTTGTAATAAAAAATTACATTCCGAAGAATTATAGCAAAACTGTATCTTAACGTTTTAGTATGAGGGAAAAAGTGATGCAATGGTGTGTGGAAAATTGATAAGAGTTCACAACATCAATGGCTGGTTGTGTATTGAATAAAGAAAGTTAGTTTAAAGCTATATAGCTTACAAGATTGTTGTATCGTAATAAAGTACTAAACATTAGTGATTCCTCTCGCCATTGTATTTACTGCTTCTCCGTTTCTTATGTCGATATTGTCGTATCAGGGCTTGTAGTTTTGTAATTCTATTTTCTGCTTTTTGATGTTCGTTGATTGTTGAATTAATTGCCATTATATTTTTTTCGGTTTTTGTATTTTACTTGCTTTGTTATTGCTCTTCACCTGTGTTGTTATATTTCATATATATTATTATATACACATTAAGTGTAGTGTAGTGTCTATAGTATATTTCTTTAACCTGTCTATATTTCTTGTCCTTGTTTATTTGTAACTGTGGCTGACGATGGGTCAAACCCGAAACGTGCCTTGTTTCTTGTGTACCTTTAATCTGTAAAACTGATGTAATACCTTTGTATTTGTTTATTTATATTTAAACATCACTCATCTACATTATACTTAACACATTAACTACCGAGATGGAAAATACTCTTTGGCGTAGTTAAATTGTGTTCTCATTTTCACCCTGAAGGTGTATGCTCAAAGTAAGCTGTAGGTTTCGTAATTGGTTGCAGATTTTTATGATTTACACGTCATTTTAAAGGTAAATGAATGTCCTATTACAATAAGCTAAAGAAATTATGCTTACAGTTACATTAAATATTATTAATAATATTAATTGTTTAACAGACAAAGTTTCCGTTTTTTTTTAAATATCAACTTACCAACATGTTTTTTGTTTCTAAGGCAGTTACTGCCCTTCTGTAGGTGAGTACCATGTAGACATATTGCATATTATTTACAGTTTTGGTAGCTTACATAATGACACCTAAACCACTTCAATAAAATCTCAATAGTTGCATGCAGCCCTGGTTCACATGTTGGGACGAAACGAAAAACTATTTAATGTTTCACCGTCACTAACTTTCTGCCTGCGTTTTCATTCTCCGTTACATTATTTCCTGCACCATTTGTAACTCTAATCGAGGTGATTGCTATTTTACGGCCCTCCGCATGCCGAGGACTTGCAATATTTTCACTATCAAAACTGCTTGTGACGGTACTGCCACCCTTACTGTGCAGTAGTGGTCCAACAGTGGCCGAAACTCAAGAGTATCTAATATGGGCTTCAATGGTGTTTAACCTTCGCACTTGATTACTCTTGGCAGATCTGTAAATAGAAGGATAATGACGCTTCTATCTCAATGAGTATTCACGAGATATTCAGATAAGAGAAAACAATGCTGCTTTGGCTGATCACGTTAATTCTAGAATCTGCAGACAACTTTTGTGAAGAATTAAGCAATAACACTGACAAACAACATTTTTCTTTCTTATATAAGAATAAGTGTTCTTATGTCAGTTTTTTGCGCTGATTTCAAATTTGAAATCCGTTTATCTCTATCACGTCAGGTTTTTAAGATATTTGTGAATACATATATTTTTGGAAAACCGTTATGTGCTCCGTTTCATTTTTACTACATAACTTATTAAAAATTAATAAAATGCAAAATAATTCCACTTTTTATACTGCTAAAAGATGCATGACATATGTTACGCTATTTTTCCAATAGTTACTGTATTTTGAAATAATTCTGAGCGAAATATGGCTTCTAGAAGTTGTAGAAATTCGGCTGATCTGTTCTGTTACGTGTGCGGATATTTTACCGATCGTGTTCACCAGAAAAAACTTTACACCATTACTAAAGAAAGCATATGAACTTTATTTCGATTCGAAAGTTGATGATGCAAATAAATCTTGGAAGCCAAATGCAGTTTGTTCGACTTTGTGCAAATACATTGGCAGGTTGGTTACGAAAATCGCCGAAGCATAAGTCGATGCCTTTTGGAGTGCCAGTAATATGGCATGAACAAGACAAATCACGCTACTGATTGTTACTTCTGCTTGACAAATATCCATGGTTTCACTTTTAAAACTAGAAAGTCTGTGGTTTATCCAAATATTGAATCGGTTTCGAAACCAGTGTCTCGTGATCCAATGACGTGTCCGATCCCAGTTCCACCAGAACAATATCCGTTGGACGTGAATGAACCATCAGAAAGTGATAGTTTACCTGCTTCAGAAACTAATTCTGACTCGGATTATATACCGGTGAATGATGGTGTTCACTTAATTAACCTTTCAGATCTAATACGTGATCTCGCTCTTACCAAAGGACAAGTGGAATTACTCGGTTCGCGACTCAAAGAATGGAATCTTTTAGCGCCCAATACTTTGATATCTAAATTTCGTCATAGACACAGAGAACTTGTTCAATACTTTGAGATGGATGATGACATTTGCTATTGCAAAATTGCAGTCGCCTACTCTGTTCATATGAAAGAAACTTATGACAATATGGCTATACTTTTGGCAAAAATAAAGTACAATGACTACCAATGGCGGATTTGTGGAGACCTAAAGGTCATTGCAATTTTCACGGGCATGCAGACTGGGTATACTAAATTTTGTTGCTTCCTATGTGAATGGGACAGCCGCAACAGACAGGAACATTATGCAAGAAAGGTGTGGCCTATCAGGGATCGTATGCAGCTCGGGCATAAAAATGTAATACACGAGCCATTAGTTAACAAAGACAGCATCATTTTAACACCGTTACATATAAAGTTGGGGCTCATGAAGAATTTCGTAAAAGCATTAGATAAAATGAGCAAAGCTTTCACTTATCTTCGAGAAAAGTTTCCGCAAGTTAGCGATGCAAAGATAAAGGAAGGTATCTTTGTAGGACCTCATATTAGGAAAGTTATTGCAGACAAACAATTCGAGAACTTGTTACATGGTAGTGAACTTCACGCATGGATGGCATTCAAATCGATCGTCGATAACTTTCTGGGAAATCACAAATCTGTCGACTATGTGCATATTGTTAAGCAGTACATAGATGCATACAGAATTATGGGCTGTAACATGTCCCTCAAAATCCATTTGCTCGATTCGCATCTTGACTTTTTCCCTGACAACCTTGGCGAAGTCAGCGATGAACATGGATAACGATTCCATCAAGATATCGCCGTAATGGAGTCACGTTATCAAGGACGGTGGAGTGTGACCATGCTTGCCGATTATTGTTGGATGTTTCATCGCGATGTACCACATGCCATTCACCGACGAAAGTCGACTGCAAAGAAATTCAAGCCTACATAATTGTTATACTTCTTGTACGAATGATGTTATAATACTGTATGCGTTGTTAAAAAACTTCAATTGCGTATTTCTCGAGATCCCGACCTGATAGAGAAAAACGGTTTGCAGATTTAAAAACAGCGCATTAAAATTGACCAGAAAAACATAGAAATGTTAGAGAAAGAAAAAAAAATTTTTTTTTTGTTAGCCAGTGTAATTAATCTTAGCTTGTTCAAGCCCACACCTCTGAGCTACTCAGTGGAATTCGTATTATTCTGGTAAAGCTCTGTTTAGAGTGTGTGTAGTAAATTGACTGAGACAAACATGCAGTATGTAAAATGATTAAATCGAATTAAATTTGAATAATTACAAATAATAAAATGTAATAATCATTTAAGTTTTAACAATTCAAAAATAATTTGAATAGTTATGGATCAAGAAAAAGTTATCATCACGGTCGTGATAAGATGTAAATTTTTACAAGAAGTTCAAGTGGCAGCATATATACTGAACTCAGCTGCCAACGACTGTTCTGCTCCATCTAATGGTTGGTTCTTTTTACACCGCTCACGCTCGTCCCTGCTCAAGGTTGACGAGTGTAGCTCGTTTCCCAGAAATGTCACGGAGAGTCTAGAAAGATGGTCCCTCGTCTTAAAGCTTAGGCCACTGTTCCCGTCTTGTTCCAGAGATAGTACTTTCTTCTTGTGCCACCAATAATAATAATAATAATAATAATAATAATAAATTCTTTAAGCGCCAAACACGGCGCATAAGGCAGAAACCAGTGCTCTCCAGGTTGTTCGTTGTGACGCCACTCCTCTTAGCTCTGCACATTATTTAGGCCCAACGTTCTTCCTTCTCTTATTATTGTTCTTCTGAGTGTTTCTTTTGGTCTTCCTTTTTTCCGCTTACCCTCAGGAACCCAAGTGAGCGCCTGTAGTGGTATTCTGTTGTTTTGCATTCGTAGGACATGACCGATATATGACCATCGTCTTTTCCTTATATAGTCGGAGACATATTTCTGCCTAGAGTCTTCTCTTATTTGTCGATTAGTCTTGAATTCTTTCCAACTGATGTTCATGAGTTTTCTAAGACATTTGTTCTCGAATGTATTCAGCTTGTTCTCCAATGATTTTGTTATTTTCCAACTCTCACAGCCGTATGTTAACACTGAGATAACATTTGAATTAAACAGACGAAGCTTGGTATGTATATTCAATGATCGTAATTTCCAAATGTTAGATAATCTATTGAAGGCGCTAGCTGCCAAAGCAATTCTAGTATGGATTTCTCTTGTTGTGTCACCATCCTGAGTCATTTTACTGCCTAAATAATTGAAACTTTCAACTTTCTGTAGTTTTTCCCCGTTCAAGATGATATCAAAGGTCTCGTTAGAAAAGTTCATAGCTTTAGTTTTAGAGGCATTTATTTGGAGACCAATTTTAACCGAGAGATGACACAAATTATTTATTGCTTCTTGGGATTGTCTTGGTGTTGAACTTAAGAATGCTACATCATCTGCGAAATCCAGGTCCCCCAGGAATTTTCCATTTGTCCATTTTATACCCAATTGTTCATTGTGGGTATAGTTTCTCATAACCCAATCAATAGCTATTCCAAAAAGTAGTGGTGACATAATACAGCCTTGTTTCACCCCTGTTTCTACTGTAAACCATTCTGTATTCCCTTTATTTGTTCTAACACAACATCTTGCATTGTCATATAGCGCTTTGATTATATTCACATATTTTGTTGGAAAACCATAGATTGTAAGTATCTTCCACAATGATGGGCGGTGTAGACTATCAAAGGCTTTTTGAAAATCGACGAAGGTGATAATAAGTGGCGATTGCCTTTCCACTGATTCTTCTATAATTGTTCTTAGTGTGAATATTTGATCAATACATGATCGTTTCGGCCTGAAACCCGCTTGTTCTTCTCTGATCTTTTCGTCAGCATGCAATTTAAGTCTTTCTAACATCATGCAACATAATAATTTTCCAGGTACTGATAATAGAGATATACCACGCCAGTTATTACAGTCTGATAGATCACCTTTCTTCGGTAACTTTACAATAATACTGTCTTTCCATTGTTGTGGTGGTTGTTCTTCTCTCCATACTTCATTTATAATATCTAAAATTCTCAAGAGGTTGTTGTCATTAACTGCTTTAATCATTTCCCCTGAAATTTCGTCAACTCCAGCAGCTTTAAAATTTTTTAATCTTTTAACTATGGTAAAATAATACACACGAAACGCGCTCCTCAGTACTGCGCTTCCCGACACGTACTTATGTGTCCCCTTTCTTTTTCCACCATCCCATTTAACTCAGAATTTATCTTCGACGAGATAGTGTTTATCACAGACTCTCTGTTAGAGACAAGATAGTGTTCCTCACAGTCTCTCTGTTAGAGACAATATAGTGTTCCTTACAGACTCTCTGTTAGAGACAAGATAGTGTTCATCATAGACTCTCTGTAAGAGATAAGATAGTGTCCCACATAGACTCTCTGATAGAGACAAGATAGTGTTCCTCACAGAATCTGTGTTAGAGACAAGATAGTGTTCATCGCACTCTCTCTGTTAGAGACAAGAATGTGTTCTTCACAGTCTCCCTGTTAAAGACAAGATAGTGTTCCTCACACTCTCTCTATTAGAGACAAGATAGTGTTCCTCACAGACTCTAGAGACAAGATAGTGTTCCTCACAGACTCTCTGTTAGAGAAAAGATAGTGTTCCTCACAGACTCTCATAGACTCTCAATTATAGCTGCACTCAGAAAAAAAAGAAACAAATAGAGCTGCCTTTCAGAACACTATTGGAAACCGTGAGTAATTTTTGGTATATGTAAAAGTGCGCTGGATCCCTACCCACTACAAGAAATATGAAAATGAGAATGTAGAAAGAGTTGCGAACTAAAAGAGAACAAACACCAAACTAAAGTCGGAGACACTTACTCTTTGTTAGAGACAAGATAGTGTTCCTCACAGTCTCTCTGTTAGAGAAAAGAAAGTGCTCCTCACAGACTCTCTGTGAAAGACAAGATAGTGTTCCTGACAGATACTCGGTTATAGCTGCACTCAGAAAAAAAAGAAACAAATACAGCTGCCTTTCAGAAGCACTAATGGAAACCGTGAGTAATTTTGTTATATGAAAAAGTGCGTTGGATCCCTACCCTCTACAAGATATATGAACATGAGAATGCAGATAGAGTTGCCAACTAAGAGAGAACAAACACCAAAATAAAGTCGGAGACACATGCAGGAGATAAAACCAATAATACGTAATAAGTTTAAATAAAAATGACAGAAGCATCGTCAGAGTATCTTCTTCTTCTTCTTCGTTCGTCCTGAAAAGGACGGTGGTTGCGTTGTGTCTGTTTACGCCTAAGCTGTGATATCTGCACCTTTCGGTCGACACATTTTTTAGGACCGGGTTTACCTTCCCATTTCGATCCACACTCGCTCAGCCAGACTGCACAGCTGCAGACTGTTTCCAGGACCACCACGAGGAGGTGGAGTGCGGTCTTGACCAGCTCTGGTTCGCTGGTCCTGACGCATGCAGTCAAGCTATGAGTCGCTGACTGCGGTCTCTATTGCTGCGTCTTGAGGTCCCATCAGAGTATGATACAGCTGAATCATACAACTCCTTGCCAAGAAGAGATGAAGTGAGTATTTTCAGACTGAGAAGTGACCATTGCAGACGCAAACATCATCTGATCAAGAAACTGAAATCCAGACAGACAGACGTGTCTATGTGGTGAGGACAAAAAAAGCAATAGAGTGTATCCTCCAATGTTATTGACTCCATAAGAGCAGCAGAGTTACAGCACAGCTTTCTACATACAGATAAAAGAATCTGAGATAGACTCCCAACTCTGTAAGAGACATAAGTGATACAATTCTCTCATAAATAAACGTATAGCTAATGTTTGAGGATAACATTGACTACATGAACTTCAAGTTAAACAAACGTTACAATATCCGATTATAAAACAAAATGAACAGTCATCAAAAAATTCATATTATATAAATACTATACACCATATTCTACGGGTAAAGAATTATTGTAGCCCATACACTCAGATTTATTGAAATATTGTATCCCATACCTTAAAGACTATGGAAATGTATCATATGTACTTCGTGTTATAGAATTATTGTACTACATACGCCCCGGGTTATGAGAATATAATACCCATTACGCTTCAGTTTTTAAAACCAATGTATCCAATACGCTCTATTGTGTTACTGGAACCCGATAGATTAGTAACAATGTAACCTGCCGAATTTGTCGCATAATACCACTGAGGAAGAGTGAGCAATCGGCCAGCTACACGATCCTTTAAAAACAAAAAACTAAAACAAAGACATAAAATTCAAAAACAGCACAAATATGTCCATCTAACACGTGGAATCATTCGTGCATCTTAGCAGCCATAAGGACAAAGTTGAAGCAGCAGACAATGATCTAAAATTAAGAATGCAACAGCCAAGAAGAGCCTTTATTGCACTGAGAAAAATTCGGAAATAAAATTAAATCCAGTCCAACATAAAAATTAACATTCTTCAACTCATATAACAGGCATTACTACTTGTATGGTCTTAAAACACGGAGGACAAGAACATGACAGAAAGAAAGATACACACTTTCATAAATGAGGGATTGCGCAAAAACAAAATAAAAACATTAGAGATTTGAGGAGTAGATGTTGAGTTGGGTAGGGCACACTGAGAAAGACTCTTTTCTGAAATCTTCAGAGTAAGCGAATAAGATTTAGACGAATATGAACAAAGGAATTGAAGACATACCTCTTCCTCTTCTTCTTCTTTTACTAGTATCCTGCCTGGTGGCTAATGTGATCATGTATCTCCACAACTTCCAAACGCCAGTGCTATTTATGAGTATTTTTGTTCACTTTCTTGATATGTCATGATGTCAAACTGTCCAAAATTTAAAACGCATAAGGAAGGGAGACCCGAGGCCTGTAAACACTAAATAAATATTAGACAAACATAAAGGTATGTTTTCAGATACCTTTACATTTGTCTAAGATTTATTTACTATCAAACTGTCCTGTACTTTCTCTCTTTGTCGTATTCTGCCTCTTTTTTTTGTCTTAACGATGATAATTATCTTGATGGGAAGCTTAGTAGCGTTTAAAATGGAAGAAACAACCGCACCACTTTCCGAGAAAATACGGAAAAAACATGCATTGTAATGTGCTTGCAGTGAACCGTATTTTGGGAATCGTCAAGTAGAGGTCTGTAGTAAAATCTGCGAGAATAATCGCTCATCTTAGTAAGAGTTTAGTCATAAAATGATAATAAATATACCCGCCCTATGGTGTCTGACGGTGATACTCTCACACGCCAGCAACGCTGCCTTTTGTGCAGTGCTAATGCCTATAGAACGATCCCACGGTAAAAATCTAACACGCGTTTTAGTTTCGGTTTCACAAACGTACTACCAACATTTAACATTTTGCCAGATCTGCTGCATACATTTTGCAGCCTAGACTTATAATTAACGATTTTGCGGAAGAGTGCCGCAAAATAACTATCTGAATAACGTATTCGGTCAACTTTAACGCTGGTAATTAGTAATAATCCTTACAAATTTGGTAGTGTAACACGAGACACTCCAATATTTAATGCCTATTCTTAACCCGCCATGCACAAACCCGCTTTGCTTGACACATTCTGCCATGCATATATACACGCTGCGACAGAAGCAAACACGCAGACAATTTTATTGCCTCCTCGCGGTAATGTTTCTGACGTCACAAAAACAAGTTAGTTATTTGAAAATACATTCTGGCGAGATGAAAGAGAGGGAAAGATGGCGGTCTTGTGTAAAATATTTATTTGACGATGACCGTGACAAAATTGAAAATCTAGAACCAATATGAAGCTGACCATACAAATCATATGGTAGTATAGCTTAGAGTTCACTGAGCAAGAATATGTTTTAAATAATATGGTAGTCCCAGTATTAGTTGAGTTATTGGAAAAATACTAAATGTCTACGGACGCTCGACCAGACACACTGTCGTTTTTGCTTGATTTTTTTTAACGTTAGTGGGGACACCGGCTTAGAAGGGAGGCAGTGAGGTAAATTCAAATTCGCTTGGGTAACAAGAGTATAGGAAGAGAGGGGAGCGGTAGGAAAATTGTTACCAAAAACTAACATCGTTTTGTATTGGCATAACTAAAGCAGACTGGCCAATCGACTACCAGACGCAGAGTATGTTTGGAATTAATTTTGTTTTTTCAAAAACTGCATTTGAATTCTGGTAGTCTCATGCTTTCGATTGGCCAGTGCTACTAAATATTAGCAAAAAGCTTTCGCTGCTCAGTGCCAGTTGAACGGTAAATTTTATTCAGATACGCTGAGAACAGCTGTGATAAATTTAAAAGTAAATTAAATAACTAAATAAATATTTCACAGTCTGGACGGAGCAGAAGAAACTGAGGCCATTTCTTTGCAAAGTCAGCGTCTTTTGTTTTTATTTCTTGATTTGTGGTAAGAATGCTTTATGAATTTAATATGTTTAATCCGATTGCCAAAGTTAGATACTGCTATTGGGAAAAAGTGAAGGACGTGCCGGGAGCAGACATTGTTGAGTCCTCACGTTAAAATGTATCTAACTAATGTATGTTGTCATGATTATGTTTGAATATTATTGTATTAGAGTATATTAGTAAGCCTCTGTGTTCCATGAACACTGTTCAACATGCCTGGAGCATTTATGTTTAAAAAGAAAAGAAAAAATATATAAAAGGAAATGTGGTTACCCCACATTATATAATTGAGGAAAACTATGTAAATGTACAGTGGCGTATCTGCCATAAGGAACTGAGGTGTGGTCACAGCAAGGTGGGAGTCATGTAAAAGTCATGGGCGAGTGCACCTGAAATGCACGCGAGGCTGACCCCATATCTCCGTAAGGAAATAAATAATATCAAAAGTGATCAGATATAAAAGGCCAGGGTGTCCTTTTGTTGCAGAGGTTTTTTTTCCTGTTGCCAGCTGGTGACAGGAAACCTGAGGAGTGACGACAACGCCAAGAAGACTCCGAAAATTCATGTATGCTGTCAAGAGATAACAGCAGGAGCTTGGGCGTGTGATGTGATATCGATATTTCTGCAACTACATAATACCTTATCTTTCAACAAGAAACCCCAGGTGATATGTTAAGGACCTGGGTATATCTGACAGTTTCGGTTTAAATAAACTGGTAATTCAAATCATACTCAGGAAGTTGATGGGGGTATGATGATAATACAGCCCCTCATACACAGTGACTCTCCCTCTTAGAAGAAGAAAGTGTAGCTGTGAACATTCCAACAGGAAAGACATATATTAACTTTGTAGTTATTTGGGAAGATTGTCCACACAATTTTAGTTAATCGTTTATGTAAACTATCTTGTCCTCATTTTCAAAGACCTGTCCAAACGATATGACTGGACAGGCAAAATAAATTGTAAAGAAAATTATCAAATTTTAAGAAAAACTTAACCACAGGTTTTATTCACTTCCTCATAGAAACTTAAAGTGTTTTTGTGTTGTGTACCATCATTTCATTTCTCCCCTAGACACTAGGTACATCATACACCAGACACTAGAGCCAAAATAGTGACCGTGTGAGACCTAGGGAGGTAGCGTTAGGTTCCCTGCACATAATTCATCATCTTCATTTATAGAGTCAGGGACCTACATGTGCTTGACCTCACACGGTTAATACATACACGGATTTCATTCTTTTAGGATACCATCATAACCTCCCCAGGAAAATCTAACTTTGCTACATAAATTGGTAGGCTTGTCCTGGCATTTGAATTTCTCTTAGTACTACATACATTGGGGTCTGGGTCTTAGCATAAACAACATTCTATTGTCCCAGGGAATCCCCATAATCATTATTGCCCAAGATTTGGGAAGTCAAGAAACTGTCAGAACCCAGAATTAATTAGATAAATTTATACTTATTTAGAAACTTTGTTAGAACATTTTGCATTCATCAGAATGGCAGATCTGGCCAAGTTTCGATCTGTGGCTGTTCAGACTGCCAAAGAAATGAATATGGAGGGTCAAATCTTAATTGACTATGTCACCCCAGAATGTGATAAATTTGTTACTAGGGAAGAACATAGGTTAGCTGAGGAAAGGAAAATTCAATTAGAAGATGCTAGGGAGACTAAGAAATTAGAGGCTGATAGGGAAACTGAGATTAAGAGGCTGCAGTTGGAGGAAAAGAAACTTGAGGCTGAGGCAAAGAAACTTGAGGCTGAGGCAAAGAAACTTGAGCCTGAGAAGGAGGAAAAACGACTACAGAGGGAGGCGGAACGAGAGAAAGAAGAAAGGAGATTGGAGGCAGAAAGGGAAGATAAAAGATTACAAAGAGAACATGAGATACGACTAAGGGAGTTAGAGCTGCAAGGTCATGCTATTAAAAATGGAACTAGCCCATCCACTTCCGACTCAACTGATAGCCAGGAGGCCTCCTCATCAGCAATGGGGTTCCATTTAGATTACTTTGTGGAAAAGGATGATGACATTGAGTCGTATTTAAGCAGATACGAAATATTAGCCACTACTTATGGGTTAGAAAGAGAAAAATGGGGTGTAAAGTTGTCTCAGGGTCTTCGGGGAACAGCTAATGAAGTGTTTTCCAAAATGAGCAGGGATGACCAAGACAACTATGACATGTTGAAACAGGCTCTTCTGTTAAGATACGAAAAGAACGGAGAGTTTTATAGAAAGAAATTTAAGAATGCTAGGCTACTGTCGGGTGAGACCTATCACCAGTTCTCCGCCCGGTTGGAGACGCATATTTAGAAATGGGCTTCTTTGGGGAAAACCCAAGATCTCAAAGAGATGATACTCATTGAACAGATGAGAGAGTCCATGGCTCCAGACATGAGAAAGTTTCTCATGGAACAGGACGCGGAGAGGCTGGATGAGATCATAAATGTCGCTGAGAGGTATCAGGCAGCCCAGGCAGAGGTAGCTGGCATTTAGAAAAAACCAGTAGATCAGTATAAGGCTCCTCAAAACCATAATAAATTTGATAACAGAAGTAAGCAGAACTTTGATAGGCCTCGAAATGATTTTAAAAATAAAACCTCACATTTCAATGACAGAAAGAATGATGAAAGAAAACCTTTTAACCAAGGAAAGAGGTGGTGTAAATATTGTAGGAAGACAACCATAACACCGAATTCTGTAAAAGTAAACCTTCTGGATGTGCTGCTTTGAGAAGGGAGAACCAGGAAGTAAAGGACAAACCTGCTGGACAGCAGGAACCTTATCACCCCCCAGTTTGTGAGGATGTTGTATGCAATGAGGTCATCATAAGGTGTCTCTATGATACAGGTCTAGATTTTGATGCTGTCGTGAGCGCGCACTTGGTGAACCCAGATCAGTATACCACAGAAACAGTGGAGATACAAGGGGCGACAGGGGACCTACCACTCATGAAACTTCCCATTGCAAGGATAACAGTGAAAACTCGCTATGTGGAAGAGATAATCAGAGCAGCAGTGATAGACGCACCCATCTACCCTCTGATATTGGGGTGTCATTATGTCTACTTGGGAAATCTCAAAAGACCTGTGGTCTTGGCAGCAGTCCAGACCCGATCACAATCCAGAAAGGAAGAAGACGAACCTATAAATATTCATCCAGAGGAGATGAGGAAGGCACAGGCTAAAGATAGGTCACTGAAGCCGTGCTATAAGAAACTCCCAAAGAGCCATACTCCCCCTAATAAAGGAGAATTCTATATGAAGAATAAATTGCTATATAGGAAGGCCGACACTGGTTCAGCTGGTCACGGACAGCTGGTCCTTCCCAGTTCATATAGGGAAAAGGTAATGGAGTTAAATCATGCTATCCCCTTCAGTGGTCATATGGGGATTAGTGCAACAGCACAGCGTATAGTCTGTCATTATTTCTGGCCAGGGATAACGGAAGACATAAAGAGATATGTAAAATCATGCCCGAATGCCAGAGAGTAGCTCCGAAACATTGGACTGCTCCAGCAACTCTTGGGGAAATGCCCATAGTGGGAACCCCTTTTGAGAGAGTTGTAGTGGATATTGTAAGACCTCTCACTCGGACCAAGAAGAGGAACAGTTACATCCTTACTCTGGTAGACACTTGTTCTATGTGGGGAGAGACGGTAGCCCTGTCATCAATCGATTCGAAACATGTGGCAGAGGCATTACTTACGATATTCACAAGGTTAGGATTCCCGCATCAAATCTTGACTGATAATGGCTCTCAGTTCATGGGGAAACTAACAGAAGAGGTTTTCAGGTTGTTCCAAGCCAAGCACTTTCATTGTAGTCCGTATCACCCCCAAGGGAACGGCCAGGTAGAGAGGTTCAATGGGACTCTCATTTCTATCCTGAGAAAGTTGGCACATGAGAAACCTGATACGTGGGACCACTACTTGCCCGCCGCCTTGTTTGCGTACCGGAAAGTACCACATAATTCAACGGGAATGGCACCCGCAACCCTGTTATTTGGGAGGCCAATAAAAGGTCCTCTCGAAGCTTTGTTAAGGACCTGGACAGATGAGAAGGCAGAGGAGACTGTTACCTCATCATATCAATATGTGAACGAACTGACCACTCGTTTAAAAACTAGTTGGAAACTGGCAAATGATAATTTGAGACAAGCCAGAAAAAAGCATGCTGCTTATTTTAATAAGAAAGCGGGTACTTGTGTGATATTTCACCGCTAAAATCAAATTGTGGAAATTTATTACCCAAACTGACAACCGTACTTTTTCTTGACTGAAAAAGGTTGATTTCACATTGTGATTTGGGAGGGCAAGTTCGTCGTGCATTCATAGTTGACACGCATACGACAGACCCGCCCTCAACCCCCCCCCCCCCGGTATTTTAAGTTTATAAGCAATAAAACGGTAGTGAATTGGGACCTAAGATGCGTCAACAGTGCTCCACTACCGCGATAAGTTACCGGGTTTCTGGTTCAAAGCTTGGTAGAGTCTAACCAGCTGTAAATGGGTACCTGACTCTGATCTTGAGTTTTAGAAGGCAACAGCAACGAGGACGGGAACAGGTGTCACGCATCAGTCTAACCAGCTGTAAATGGGTACCTGACTCTGATAGGGACTTGAAAGCTGATGATGATGATGATTACGATGACTAGCAATTCCATAGACTTAAGGGTCTTTTATATGTGGACATGCGCCCTAATATAACCGACTAGATTGAACGGGACGCGCCTCGCCAAAATGAGACAAAACTTAAAAAAAAAAAAACATTCGAGTAAGTTGTATTTTTTCAGGATTACAAAAAAATAAGGACAAAAAAGGGGACGGGGTGGTTAAGAGATTTGTGACGTCGCGTAAGGGGGTGGCGAAAATGTGACAACTCTACGGCCTAGACATTGCGATTGGATTTGCCGATTTTTCGCGGTACTTTTTCTTACATTTTTTTTTCTTTCATTTTTTTTTCTTAAATTCCGTGCCTTGGCGCTGCTTTCGAGCGGGAAATCTTATCGTTCCATTTGTCATTTGATAGCAGTGTCCAGAGACGTGGAAGATGAATTTCCTGGAGGTGTCAGATTTTACACGTAACAAAGAGAACTGTGTGAAGTTTTTGCAGAATCGGGGCAGTCTACACAACGTCCGACAGTGTGCTAACAATCACCAGATGAATTTGTCCTTGTCGGTTCGCCAAGATCGTTAGAAATGTTACATATGTAAGCAGGATATACCTCTTCGTTCTGGCACATGGTTACAGGGTGCATGTCTGTCCTTCAGGCAGATTATTCTGTTCATTTACTGTTGGAGTAAAGAGAAGACTAGCATTGATTTCTGTAAATCAGAGCTAGGAATTGCCAATCAAGCTGCCATTAAATGGAACAGCAACCTCCGTGAGGTTTGTGCAAATGTACTAATTGCAAATCCCGCTGTAATTGGCGGACCCAATACGACGGTAGAGATCGATGAAAGTGTGTTCACACGCAGAAAAAATAACGTCGGTCGTGTATTTCCTTAGCAGTGGGTATTTGGTGGCCTATGTCGTGAAACAAGTGAGTGTTTCATGGTTCCAATGCCCGACCGCACAGCGGCTACACTTATGCCCCTTATCATAGCCAACATTCGTCCTGGTACGACAGTTGTTTCTGATAAATGGCGCGCATATGGTACCATTCGGAATTTGCCAGGTTTAACTCACCAAACGGTGAATCATTCTGCAAATTTTGTCGACCCAAATACAGGAGCAAACACACAAAGAATAGAGAGGTTGTGGAAATCTGCGAAAGAACGCAACAAACGTCAGAACGGGACACACAGACACATGTTAGATTCCTACATGTGTGAATTTGTGTGGCGACATCGGAATAAAGTTCGTCAGTCAGACCCGTTCGACAATATCCTGTTTGACATTGCAGAATTTTGGCCTCCTCTGTAAATTATGCAGCTACGAACGAACATGTGTATGTCCTGATATGTGCCACGCTTCAGCGATCCTTGGTGATCTGTTCCCCTCACGGTCCTTTTCAGGGCCCACAAAAACCACAAAACGGCACCTACCACGGTCCTTTTCAGGGCCTTAAAAAACCACAAAACTGCACCTACCACGGTCCTTTTCAGGGCCCACAAAAACCACAAAACTGCACCTACCATGGTCCTTTTCAGGGCCCACAAAAACCACAAAACTGCACCTACCACGATCCTTTTCAGGGCCCACAAAACTGCACCACGGTCCTGTTTAGGGCCCACAAAACCAACAAAACTGTACCCTGGCAATAAATCCTTTTTTTGTTTTCACCGCTGGGAATGGAGGGCTGGGTGGAGAGGGCTGGGTGAGAAGTTGGTCCCCCTCCCTCACTATGCACTGATCCTTGTCAAATATTTACCTAATCAGAGCCGGATTAACGTAGTAGCAAAAGTAGCATTTGCTACGAGTCCCGCGCTTTTAGGGCCCCGCTCCAATAAATATGTACATCATTTTTTGGTCATCTTCTAACACGAGCGTTAAACCAATGATCTTGTGATGTATGCCATCTTTAGCGCCTTTTCATTTGATGTCACGAAATTGTGAGAGAAAGAGCATAACAGGGTGTCTTAGAGTGACTGTTTATTACTTTTGTCTTAACTGTTTGCGGACAGAAGCAGTCATTTTCTTTGGATTTGTTGAAAGCCTGTACACCTTCTTTTCTGCTTCTACCTACCGGTGGGGTCTCCTTTCTACTGCATTATGTGCTGGCGGTAGTCATAATAAGTCCCATTTGCCCATTCTGAAATGGTCCGCTTGGGCAGATGCGACAAAAGCACTTTTACACAGCTTTTCTGCAATAAAACAAGTCTTGGATGATATTTCAGATAACAATGAAGGCAGAGTGTCGTCAACAGGCTCGTTGTCTACTTTCAACCATGATGAAGTTAGAAACAGGAATAATGATCATACTGTGGGATCAAGTATTACACCGTTTTCAAATGACCAGTGCTTCTTTGCAATCTTCTGACCAAGATTTGAATACGGCTTGTGCAGTTTATGAATCCCTGCGGGGGTATATTCAAGCTATGCGGTCTACTTTTGGAGACACAGAGCAAAAGGCCAAGGATGTGACTGAGTGTGAACATTATCAAGAACAAACTCGAAGGAAACACAAACAAAATCGAGAGTATGATGATTTCAGTGGTTCCAGCACAATTGGTGAATCTCAAACGCCTTCTCAGCAGTTTAAAAGCCGAACATTTCTTGTCCTTATTGATAGCTTGCTACCTTGTCAAAACGCCAGAAAGCTTATCAAAAGTTGAATGATGTAATTGGATTCCTTCGTCAGTCACAGTCGTTTACAAAATACATAGAGAAACATTATCCACGCAACACCTGGACCCATGCATACACAGATGGATCAGAAACAAATGCAACAGAAAATGGAGGTGGGGGCGTCTTTCTGACCTTAAGCACTGGTGCAGAAAAAATGCTGTCAGTGGCGACAGGACGATTCTCCAACAACTTCAGAGCAGAGGCAGAGGCCCTGAAAACTGTAGCAGAGGTTATATTGACAGAAGAAAGCGCAGAGAGAAGGGTTGCTTTCTTTTCTGATGTACAGTCAGTAATTGCGGCATTGAAAAGCCAAAATAATACAGACCTGAATGATCTCAGAGTAGTGCTATAACCAGCTCCCCTCCTGGCTGCCTTTACCTTTCAGAGCAGAGTCAGGTATCCATCCACTTACAGCTGGGTAGATTGTAGCGTGACGCCACCATGTCTCCAGCCCACTACCTTTGTCACGAGAAGCCTGCGCTGAAACCACGGACGCCCTCATAAATGGTTGCTTGTCTAAAATAGAAGGATTGTAGTGGTATGACAAGATCACTAATGTGCAACTGATGACACGAACCAGGCAAGTGCCAGAAGAACGAGACATGAGAAGAAGACGCTGAAGATTGATAGGATACACACTGAGCAAACTTGCTTATAGCTTTACCAGGCAGTCCTTGGTCTGGAACCCCCAGGGTAAGAGAGGCAGAGGAAGACCAAGGAATACACGGAGAAGAGAACTGATGACAGACAAGAAGAGGATGAAGAAATTATGGAACGACCTTGAGCTGATGGCACAGGACAGGAAGACTTGGTATAAAGCAAATGCTCCTTAGGGACTTGAAAGCTGATGATGATGATGATGATGATGACTAGGTTGAACGGGACGCGCCCCGCCAAGACGAGGCAAAAATTTTACATTAAAAAAATAAATACATAATAATAATAATAATAATAGCCCCTTCAGTCATAACTGACCATGGGATTGCGCCCCCGAGGTGGCAGCCCTCAAATACTAACCCACAACCCCTACCTGTTAAATGGACTAATCCCGCGCAGGCGAAAAAAAAAGAAAAAAATTGTAAGGAAAGAGTACGGTTGTCAGTTTGGGTAATAAATTTGGAAAATTTGATTTTAGCGGTGAAATATCACACAAGTACCAGAAAGCGAAGGATAGGGAACTTGCTGTAGGGGAGAAGGTGCTTCTTCTATTGCCAGGCAGCAACAATAAACTTCAGATCGGATGGCAAGGGCCATACACAGTTTTGGAAACTGTATCCAGAACAAATTATAAGATAGACAAAAAGGGAAAGGAAAAAGTCTATCATGTGAACCTTTTGAAGAAATATCTGGACAGACAAATCCAGGAAGGAACACACCTAATGGCCTTGTCTATTGCAACCGAAATGAAAAATGACCCTCTCACCTCATTTAAATATCCACTGAAAACCAGTGAAACGTTTGCACAGGTGAAGATCAGTAATCACCTGACAAAAGGACAGAAGTAGAAGGTTCAACAGGTCCTTGAGAAACATACAGATGTGTTAACTGATAAACCGGGGCACACAAATTTGTTGGAATATGATATGAAACTACTAGACCCAGCACCTATCTGTATGAGGCCCTATTCTATTCCTTTCTCTAAGGAAAAAGCTTTGAAAGAGGAGATTGATTATTTGTTACAAGAAAGGATTATTTCTCACAGTGAGTCTTCTTATAGTTCCTGTGTGGTTTTGTTGCGGAAACCATCGGGAGAACATATACTGTGCATAGATTACAGGAAACTGAATGCTGTCACAGAAGGTCAGGTGGATCCATTACCTGATACTACTCAACTTTTTGCCAGGCTGAACAAGGCAAAATATTTTTCTAAGGTGGATCTTAGCAAAGGCTATTATCAAATTCCAGTAAAGCCTGAGGTTCGACCTTATTTAGCATTTAGCACCTCGGAAGGTCATTATGAGTTCAACATGTTACCGTTTGGGTTGAAAAATGCCCCGAGTGTGTTTTCAAGGATGATGCGAAAATTATTGGATCCAATGAAAAATCCATGTATTTCGAATTTTATGGACGATATCCTCATTGCTACGGAAACATTTGAGGAACACGTTACCTCTTTGAATATGCTGTTTGATAGACTCAGAGAGGCTAACTTAACCGCTAGGCAAACAAAATGTTGTATTGGTTGTAAAGAGTTGGAATTCTTGGGACATACTGTACATCAGAGTAGCATGACCCCTGATCCCAAGAATCTGGAAAAATTGAAAAGAGCACCTAGATCACAAACAAAGAAAGATGTGCGATCTTTCGTGTCGTTGTGTGGTTTCTACCAAAAGTACATCAAAAATGTTAACTCTATATGTGCTCCTCTGACGGATTTAACTCGCAAAGGTCAACCTGATACAATAAATTGGTCCGCACAGTGTGAATTGGCTTACCAAGAGTTAAAAGAAAAACTCACAAGCAGGCCAGTATTGCAATTGCCTGACTTGAATCAAGAATTTTTTGTGAGAAGTGACGCAAGCAATGTTGGCTTGGGCGCTACATTGTTGCAAAGGTCTTCCTCACAAGATGGGGAATTGAACCCAGTCGCTTATGCAAGCCGCAAGTTGAACAAGGCAGAAAAAAATTATTCAACAAGTGAAAAGGAATGTCTAGCTTTGATATGGGCTATAAAGAAATTCCAGATTTATTTATATGGCAGGACATTTGTGGTCCAAACGGATCATTCACCACTCGTATTCCTGTCACAGGCTAAGCATGAAAATTCCAGATTATTGAGATGGTCTTTATTACTGCAGCCATACTCATTTCTGATAGAATATATTCCCGGCCCTCGGAATGTAGGTGCAGACTTTTTGAGCAGACATCCTTATGATGAAGATCAGAAAAACACGTAAGACTTCATTGAGCTAAGTTATCTCGCAGATTATAACCTGCTAATAATAGCATGTTTTAGGATGGGAGGTGTGTAGTAAAATCTGCGAGAATAATCGCTCATTTCAGTAAGAGTTTAGTCATAAAATGATAATAAATATACCCGCCCTATGGTGTCTGACGGTGATGCTCAACGCTGCCTTTTGTGCAGTGCTAATGCCTATAGAACGATCCCACGGTAAAAATCTAACACGCGTTTTAGTTTCGGTTTCACAAACGTACTACCAACATTTAACATTTTGCCTGATCTGCTGCATACATTTTGCAGCCTAGACTTATAATTAACGATTTTGCGGAAGTGTTCCGCAAAATAACTATCTGAATAACGTATTCTGTCAACTTTAACGCTGGTAATTAGTAATAATCCTTACAAATTTGGTAGTGTAACACGAGACACTCCCAATATTTAACGCCTATTCTTAACCCGCCATGCACAAACCCGCTTTGCTTGACACATTCTGCCATGCATATATACACGTTGCGACAGAAGCAAACACGCAGGCAATTTTATTGCCTCCTCGCGGTAATGTTTCTGACGTCACAAAAACAAGTTAGTTATTTGAAAATACATTCTGGCGAGATGAAAGAGAGGGAAAGATGGCGGTCTTGTGTAAAATATTTATTTGACGATGACCGGGACAAAATTGAAAATCTAGAACCAATATGAATCTGACCATAAAAATCATATGGTAGTATAGCTTAGAGTTCACTGAGCAAGAATATGTTTTAAATAATACGGTAGTCCCAGTATTAGTTGAGTTATTGGAAAAATACTAAATGTCTACGGACGCTCGACCAGACACACTGTCGTTCCTGCTTGTTTTTTTTAACGTTAGTGGGGACACCGGCTTAGAAGGGAGGCAGTGAGGTAAATTCGAATTCGCTTGGGTAACAAGAGTATAGGAAGAGAGGGGAGCGGTAGGAAAATTGTTACCAAAAACTAACATCGTTTTGTATTGGTGTGGCGTTAAAAGTTTATATTCTTCAGTTGATTGTTTATGCTCGTTTTCACACTGTGTCTAGGTTTATATATCATAGGTCCACAAAGTTCAGGACAGCCACAATAGTTCATTAACGATAACTTCTATAACTCGAAGATTCCACACAACGGTCAATA
The DNA here is from genome assembly GCA_024509875.1 of Oreohelix idahoensis. Classification (NCBI taxonomy): domain Eukaryota; kingdom Metazoa; phylum Mollusca; class Gastropoda; order Stylommatophora; family Oreohelicidae; genus Oreohelix; species Oreohelix idahoensis. Next base: position 95,457 of record JAMPIV010005074.1, on the reverse strand, counting down.
TAACAGCTGGATACTTTAGTGACATTCCATTATTTATTCACATAGACAGTACATCATTACACGGCATTCATTACAAGGCATGACAAGTTAGGTAGATTCAGCAACTTCCATAATCCGTAGGTCCATATAAACATTACCTCATTCCTCTTCCTACCTTTAGTTGTATTTAATAAACATTAATATGTTTCAAGACACTTCTCTTTTAATATTTACCATATTTCTACCACTGGATAGAACACACACACAAGCCGCCCATTCAGGGTCAATACACGCTCGTCCATCATTTCTCCAAAACTGCTCACGTCATGTGCGCAATACACATATCGACAAATAACTATCGTGCAGCGCTCATCAGCACCATAATCATATTTATCTTCTGGCAGGTGGCGTGCAAAGCCAGCGCCACAATTGGCATAACTAAAGCAGACTGGCCAATCGACTACCAGACGCAGAGTATGTTTGGAATTAATTTTGTTTTTCAAAAACTGTATTTGAATTCTGGTAGTCGCAAGCTTTCGATTGGCCAGTGCTACTAAATATTAGCAAAAAGCTTTAGCTGCCCAGTGCCAGTTGAACAGTAAATTTTATTCAGATACGCTGAGAACAGCTGTGATAAATTTAAAAGTAAATTAAATAACTAAATAAATATTTCACAGTCTGGACGGAGCAGAAGAAACTGAGGCCATTTCTTTGCAAAGTCAGCGTCATTTGTTTATATTTCTTGATTTGTGGTAAGTGATACGGGTACGATTCCTTAATAGCTTGACTTGCTACGGATTGGATCAAGAGTGCAACAGACTCCATGCTTTGACACTCTGTCTCTATTTAGGCCTTGAGTCGCCTTCCAGGGTTATACTTAATAGCTTTACATGTAGCAATACTGTGGGTTCAGAATTTGGCCAGACATATCCCAACTCCCTGGCCCGCACACAGGCACTCAGGCACTAACACGTCAATAACCATTGACAATGTACAAACGTTTATTACAACACAATGTTGTTCATCTCTTCAAGTGCATAATATAAGAATTCTCTTCTAGTCGTGTCTAGACTACCGTCTCGTCCTCGGAGACATCATGCATTTTAATAAAGTCTGGTACTCACGCATTTAGAAACTTCACACTCTGCTTTTGCCTAAACTGATAATACACTTGCAGTTGAAGATGTAATACAATTGATGGTAAAATAGCATGCAGGTGGATTAATAACACAAGCTGAAGATATCGTCCACACGGACACATGCCATCTACACAGGCCGAAGACACAAGCCCAAGTGTTTTCAAGAACGCTCAACGTGTCCCAATTCAAAGTTGCCGTCTGCTATCAATTTTGAGCAGAAGTCAAGACGTCACTTCCTGTAACCACGGGCTACCGTGTATAAACAATATACATCAGGAAGTGATCGTATACAAAACATGATATGATATTTACTCATATCATTTACTTCACCCTGCACTAAAATAATGAAAAGGAACTTTTCATTATTTCCATAGTACAATCTACAAGGTCACTGGAGAAACCATATGACAATATCCACATTCTCAACTGTCATCCTTATGATAGCACCTAGAGGCGTGCTCCATAATCGACAATTTGACACACAAGGTGTGGTATTTAGTAATAACATTACCAAACCCATTATCGTTTAGAAGACACTCTTTTGACACGAATGTGAGGTAACCACATTAATTAGAAGGCAGTGTGGAAAAAGTCAATATGTCAGTCATGGCACTCATACAGCACACCATGTCAACAAACGCCTTAAGTCATGTCGGTCATGTAAGTCTCCCTATCTATCAAATGAAACGCATAATAAGCAATCAAAGACAGAATAGATCATATGAGGCAGACAAGTCAAAATATAAATGGTGACTGTGACAATATGTCAAAATAGTTATTAATATTTGTATGTATGCAATGTCATGTGGTGAATGACAATGTTAATGAAATGTCATGTAAAGATATATTACTTAATATCGAAACATACGAAGGTTATAAGTTATACTAAGTATAAACACCAGTGTAATTCACTTCACGTAGTGACATATTAATGAACTAATGCAATATAACCAGGGTTATTAAAACCGTTCATGTTTGACAATACAAAGTCCTTCCTGTAGAATTTTTTTAAAAGAATTAAAGTTCCAATAAGTCATTAGTTTGCACTTATTCACACATCATTCTTATTGATGTCCAGTTATGTACATATGAAGGAACGAAATAGTTCATTGAAAAGATCCATTTTCCCTCTATGTCGGATGTCGATGTTTGTCTTCCATGCATTAGCATATACAGCACAGATACCATTCTTCATTCTGTACTTGAGAATTTTATAAGTCACTGTTGAAATATAATTTCTCTGTTATGTCCCTTTTTGATATTTGGAGTAAGTAATTTATATTTACTTCCCTTTTTTTAAACGTTTCAGTCATATAATTAGTGCAAATCATTTTGGAAATTGCAGCAAAGTATCTGAAATGTACAGAATTGGATAGTCATACTGCCAAGAGTCATTCTACAACGTGTATGTAGTAGCGAAGTATTGTCCTTGACCAAGTGCACTAGACATCATACGCCGAACGATTGAATATATCAGTTGACTTCGGATGGACAGAAATTCATCATCATCATGTTGCTTGGCATAATGTCTCTAGTTTTGCAACCGGTTTAAGTGCATGACGAAGCAATGTGGCTGTAATCCCTGAAGTATGCGATATATCTGTTAATAGAAGGCATATGCCTTAGTTCATGATGCTTCATATTTGTGAAATAATTCCTGACTTGTCAGAAAGGAAGTTCTGTAATTATTAAGTATCAAAGTTGGATTGCAGTAGCATTTGCGGCGACAACTGGAGATAGCCGATGCTTCATGCATCTTGACAATACATCAGCCATCACATTCACTCTTCCCTCGATGGGCTTAATCTGGTATTGATAGGGTTGAAGGGCCAGTGAGGCACGGGCAGCTTTTGCATTCTTAAATCTCGCTGTTTTCAGGTAAGAGAGTGCTCTCTGGTCCGTCTCGAGTGTGAAACTTGCACCAAGCAGGTAGCGCTGCAGTTTAGAGAAGCAGAAAACAAGAGCCAGCAGCTCTCTTTCAATAATCGGGTATCGCTGCTCAGTAGGCGTTAGCTTCCTGCTAACATAAAGTGTCGGATGCAAACAGCCATTCCAATCTTGCAACAACGAACCTCCAATGGAAGATTTTGATGCGTCGACTCTAAGAGTAAAATGTTTAGAAGGATCAGGCAATCTCAATATAGGCAATCTGGAAAACAGACATTTTAATCTATCCAAAGTTACATGACATTCCCGACTACAAACAAACCTATTTGGCGACTCTTTCTTCACCAGTGATGACAATACGGACGTATACTCTGCAAAATTGGGGATAAACTTGCGATAAAAGTTTAGGAGCCCCAGAATACTTCTAACCTGTTTTTTTGTCTTGGGTAAATCAAGGTTTAGAATTCTAGAGATGGTAGTATTCTCTGTTTTCAAAAATCCTCCTCCCACTTTATACCCAAAAAATGAAATCTCCTGAAATCCAATTTTAGTCCTAGATGGACGTGCAGATAAATTATGAAGACGTAGAGTGCAAAGTAAGGACTGAATACCCTCCAAATGTTCATCCCACGATTGATGAAACAGACAAATGTCGTCAATGTAAGTAATGAGGTCTTCTCTGTCAGAGAAAAGTCGTCTCATCATGCGAACGAAGGTCGCAGGTGCGTTTTCTAAACCAAAGGACATATAATTGAATTGAAATAGACCCAATGGAGTAGCGAATGCAGTATAAGGCTTGGATCGTTCCGTTAATGGCACTTGGAAATAGCCTTTAGACAGATCAAATATAGAGAAAAATGTAGCCGAAGCCAGTCTATCCAATAAAGACTCCAACACGGGAAGTGGTTCCGCGTCATGAATAGTGACAGAATTTAGACGTCTAAAATCTATGCATATACGTATAGATTTGTCTTTTTTCCGGATCAAGACCATCGGAAAACTATAAGGGGAATGTGATGGAGAAATGACATTTAATTTCACCATCTATTCTAGTTCCTCCTTAACTTGACATTGTAAATGTATCGGTATAGGGTACGGTTTCAACTTAATCGGTTGAAAGTCTGTCAGAATAATATCATGTTCGATGATATCAGTGTGTCCTGGAACATCAGTAAGGACATCAGCAAAAGAATGTAAGATTGAAGTAACCTGTTCTTTCTGGAACGAAGATAAAGTTGGAGATATATCAACATGTTTCCAACTTTCAGTAGCCAAGTAGTGAAGTCTAGGTAATACTAATAGTGAGTCATTTCCATCAGTCAAATCAGAATTTTCCTCCTGTATGACAGCCAAAGAAGAATGACGACTGACAGATTGATCAAGAGCTTCAAAGACTGGTCTTAGATATGGTGGACGTGTATGAAACTGCTGTAACATATTGATATGCAAAGTTTTTTCTTTTCCATCTACTGAGACAATATAATCAACATCAGACCGTTTCTCCACAATCCTGTAAGGTCCTCTCCATGACACTAATAGTTTGTTATCTCTCCTGGGTAATAGTACGTATGCTTCATCATCCGGCCAAAGTTGGCGTAATTTGCGGTTTTGGTTAATAAATAACCTCGCCCTAAGCTTTGCCTTTTCAGATGAACCTACTGCTATTTGGCATGCGTCTATTATTTTTTTCCTCAAATTGACCACATATTGATATGAGGTTTGAACCTCCTTGTTCATCTCAGCACCAATTAAAAGTTGTTTTAATATAGACATTGGGTCTCGTGGTCTGGCGCCAAAAACCAATTCGAATGGACTAAAGCCTGTATGTTCATTTTTTATTTCTCGATACGCAAATAAAATAGCTGGGAGAACTCGGTCCCAATTTTGTGGATATTTAATAGTAACTTTATGTAGCATTTGTTTTAAGGATCTGTTGAGGACTTCTATTTTTCCGTTAGACTGAGGATGGTATATTGAACTAAGAGATCTTTGAATCCCAAACATATCCATAACCTGTCTCATAGCATCTGAAACTAACTGAGTTCCTCTATCAGATAAAATGTTTTCAGGAAAACCTATTCTGCTAAAAATCAAAAATAATGCATCAGCAATATCTACCGTGGTGATGGTTTTTAAAGGTATAGCTTCCGGCCAGCGTGTGCACATATCTATGCAGGTCAACACATATTGATGACCTCTGGCTGATGTTACCCATAAAGAGCCAATAATGTCAATGGCCATCTTTGCGAAGGGACGCAAAGAGATATCAGATGCTTGAATGGGCGCATCATGTTTTGGTTTTCTGGTTGCTACACTTTGGCAGATGGTACATGTACGATAAATAATTTGACGTCTTTCGTAATTCCGGGCCAAAAAAAAGACAAAACTCTTTGTTTTGTTCTAGCAACACCTAAATGTCCTGCACATTCAATGTCATGTGCATGTCGTAAAATGAATGGTCGAAAACAAGCTGGTACCATAATCGGTTTCTTTAAGGAATTAGCAAATTGATAGTTTCTTACAAAAATCCCATTATTGATAGTATACCAGTGTTTTGCACAGTCATCTACCATTACATCATTCAAATGAGCAATGTGAAAAAAAATTTTTAAGGAAATATCATCCTTCTGTCTTTGTATAAAGGTTTCCTTATCAATGAGTTCCATCTGAAATAAATTGTCATCATCAGTATTGACATCATCCATTATCTTAATATCATCATTATTTTCCTGTTGATAATGAATTATATCATAATTATTATTTTCCTTTTCTTCTTCTTCTTCCTTTGAAGTGATATCTTCAGTTATATCTTCAGGTAACACATCAACGACTGGTTTGTGTTGATCATTGGCCATGCGAGACTGAGCTCTGGTATTCACAGCATTTGAACATAAAAAATGTTGTCTTTCCCATATTTCAATATCTTCCTGTGTACACTCATGCAATTTAGGTATGTTTCCCAAATAATTCCAGCAATTGGATTGTCCAAGAGGCATACAAGTGTTCTTCCTGTAAAATATGGTGTATCCAAAAACACCTCAACTGTGGGGTAATATTCCACAGTTCCTCCAAAAGTTATACATTTCACTTGTTTTCCGGTATATTCCACCTTATCAACCAAGGCCTTGCGCACACCAATGGTGGTTGCCCCAGTATCTCTCCATAAAGATACTAACTGATTATTGACAAAACCTTTATTCAAGATCAATGAACCAGTACTTTCAAAAGATGACATGACTGGGAGGGGATGTCCGCATAATAATCTTGGCACTCCTTGAGGCTGAAATAAAGAATTGCAATTAGTGCAGTTATCACTATTTGCTAAGTCTACACTGCATGAATTTGCATATGCTACAATATCATTATGGTTCTGATTATTATCATGAACAATAGCATTGGTACGTTCAGTGTTTCTTGATTGTCTGGAAGTATTGTTATGATAAGATCTTTTATTTGCATTCTGATCATTTCCTCTATAAAATGATTTTTGCCCTCTATTTGATTTTGAGTTATATTCTCCTCTATTTTGCCAGTTATGGGACCTAAATGAGGTTTGTGGATAATAGTTATCTTCCTGATATGAATTCCAATTTCTATGAGGTTGGTATTTATTAAAATTGTATCTACCTCTATTTTTACTGTAATTATGTGATGGTTTAAATCTTTGATTCCTATCCATACTGTTTGATCTATACCTACGTGCATTGTCTTGGAATGACCTAGCAGATGCAGCTGGTAATGAGTCCTTAACATTATTTTTGCTCAATACTCTATTAGGATGTGCAACTTGATATTGACGTCCTAGGGTTTGTAATTTAGTCAGGTTTTCTGGTTTTCTTTCCTGCAGGAACGCAAGAAAATCAGAACTAATAGATGACAAAACCTTGTCTCTTAGAATTAAATCTGACAATCCCTCAAAAGTTTTTTCAGTTTTGGATAATTCAATCCATCTAGAAAAATTTAATTTAACAGCTGAAATAAATTCAGTGAAGTCTTTTCCAGAATCAGGGTACAAAGACCGAAATTTCTGACGATAACCCTCATCATCTAATTGATACGTCTGCAATAAAATCACTTTAACAGCTTCATAATCCTTTCTGGTTTGGTCATCCAAAGTGGAGACTACAGTTAATTGTTCACCAACCAATAAATTCATAAGTCTACAAGTCCAAGTAGATTTGTCAATCTTATATTCTTCACAATAAGTTTGGAATCTATTTAAGAAGCATGAAATGTCGTCTATGGACGCATTGAATTTTGGCAGATTAATCCTTATGGGAGTAGTATGATCTTTATTTTTATCTTCACCTACCCCAGGATGCAACAGTGGTTGTTGTAATTTTAGTTTTTCCAGTTCAATCTCAGCTAGTCTTATAGCTTGAGCTTGTTGAGATTTGATCTCTTCTTGAGTTCTTGCATAGGCTAATTTTTCCCTTTCAAGAGCCAACTCTTCTGATCTCCTTTTTTCAATTAATTCTTCTTGTCTTCTTTTTTTCAGACACTTCTATTTCTTGTTTGTGGAGTTCTTCTTGTCTCCTTTTTTCAGCCAATTCTTCTTTGCGAAGTTGTTCTTATCTGTTTAATTCTTTATCCACAAAGGCTTGCAAGGCCGGACCTTCCAAATTAAGTTCTTTTCCAATTTTCATTAAATCCTTTAATGAAGTCATGGTTGCTTATTTTTGTGTTTCTCAGTATTACACAATATTTTAACTTTTATGTATATGAATATGTCAGCTAAATATTCAATACTTCATCCACCAATCTCAGATCAATTTATAATTGCAATAATATAGGTGCAGTGAAATACGAGATATGAACAACAAAAGAAAATAGCACGTACACCGAGTAATGACAAGAGAGACAGGGTTAGAGCAACTGAAGGAAATACAAATATAATAACCAAGGAATAACTATAACATATATATGAATTAATTTAAACTAAGGCTCTAGTACAAATAGACAAGACAAGACGCATATCACAACAATTATGACATCTATGAAATAAATGACAGCCAGAGGAGAATGTACAATATTACAAACAATAATGTAACAAACTGAGTAAAATATAACAATAACAAGACTTATGACAACATACAATAATTAAACATGACGATACAGCTAACAAAAATGGATCTGTTAAATTCAAGAGAGGCAAACTTTTATACAACCAGCAGATTATGCAGGGTCCTCTATCTGAATCACACAGATACTGCCCTACAGAACGCTTGATTTGCTCATTCGACCTAGCTTTCGAGGTATTATATAAACAAATCAAGTCCCACGAACTTTGCCCACTAGTTACAAACAAGTACACGTAATGAAAACCCACATATGGTGAAGTCAGAAATCAGGCAAACAGATTGTATTTACAGCCAAGCTGTATGTAACAATACATAGACTTATCTGTTGCCAAAAAACAATCCTCCTTGAGACTTCGACAAGCAAGGACCAACGTGATCGATCGTTATCCAGGCTGAGGTTAGGCCTAGAGTCGTAAGGCTGACACTTGAAAACAACAGATCTGGTCTATAGCTGACATCTGATGTTAATAGGATGTAAGATCTCAATATAATCCATTTGAGTTGATATTGAGAATGTCACTTCTTCTTGTTACTGACACTTTGAGATGCGGTTAAATGCTGGAAAGTCTCTTCCAAACTTTAAAACCTTCGGCAGACGATCAATGCCGCCTTTTTAAAAAATGTTATATTTGCTTCTTCCAGATTCTGGCCTGTTAAGCTTGGCCCCCAAAATACTGATACGGGTACGATTCCTTAATAGCTTGACTTGCTATGGATTGGATCAAGAGTGCAACAGACTCCATGCTTTGACACCCTGTCTCTATTTAGGCCTTGAGTCGCCTTCCAGGGTTATACTTAATAGCTTTACATGTAGCAATACTGTGGGTTCAGTATTTGGCCAGACATATCCCAACTCCCTGGCCCGCACACAGGCACTCAGGCACTAACACGTCAATAACCATTGACAATGTACAAACGTTTATTACAACACAATGTTGTTCATCTCTTCAAGTGCATAATATAAGAATTCTCTTCTAGTCGTGTCTAGACTACCGTCTCGTCCTCGGAGACATCATGCATTTTAATAAAGTCTGGTACTCACGCATTTAGAAACTTCACACTCTGCTTTTACCTAAACTGATAATACACTTGCAGTTGAAGATGTAATACAATTGATGGTAAAATAGCATGCAGGTGGATTAATAACACAAGCTGAAGATATCGTCCACACGGACACATGCCATCTACACAGGCCGAAGACACAAGCCCAAGTGTTTTCAAGAACGCTCAACGTGTCCCAATTCAAAGTTGCCGTCTGCTATCAATTTTGAGCAGAAGTCAAGACGTCACTTCCTGTAACCACGGGCTACCGTGTATAAACAATATACATCAGGAAGTAATCGTATACAAAACATGATATGATATTTACTCATATCAGTAAGAATGCTTTATGAATTTAATATGTTTAATCGCATTGCCAAAGTTAGATACTGCTATTGGGAAAAAGTAAAGGACGTGCCGGGAGCAGACATTGTTGAGTCCTCACGTTGAAATGTATCTAACTAATGTATGTTGTCATGATTATGTTTGAATATTATTGTATTAGAGTATATTAGTAAGCCTCTGTGTTCCATGAACACTGTTCAACATGCCTGGAGCATTTATGTTTAAAAAGAAGAGAAAAAATATATAAAAGGAAATGTGGTTACCCAACATTATATAACTGAGGAAAACTATGTAAATATACAGTGGCGTATCTGCCATAGGGACCTGAGGTGTGGTCACAGCAAGGTGGGAGTCATGTAAAAGTCATGGGCGAGTGCACCTGAAATGCACGCGAGGCTGACCCCATATGTCCGTAGGGAAATAAATAATATCAAAAGTGATCAGATATAAAAGGCCAGGGTGTCCTTTTGTTGCAGAGGTTTTGTTTCCTGTTGCCAGCTGGTGACAGGAAACCTGAAGAGTGACGATAACGCCAAGAAGACTCTGAAAATTCATGTAAGCTGTCAAGAGATAACAGCAGGAGCTTGGGCGTGTGATGTGATATCGATATTTTTGCAACTACATAATACCTTATCTTTCAACAAGAAACCCCAGGTGATATGTTAAGGACCTGGGTATATCTGACAGTTTCGGTTTAAAAAAACTGGTAATTCAAATCATACTCAGGAAGTTGATGGGGGTATGATGATAATACAGCCCCTCATACACAGTGACTCTCCCTCTTAGAAGAAGAAAGTGTAGCTGTGAACATTCCAACAGGAAAGACATATATTAAATTTGTAGTTATTTGGGCAGATTGTCCACACAATTTTAGTTAATCTTTTATGTAAACTATCTTGTCCTCATTTTCAAAGACCTGTCCAAACGATATGACTGGACAGGCAAAATAAATTGTAAAGAAAATTATCAAATTTACAGAAAACTTAACCACAGGTTTTATTCACTTCCTCATAGAAACTTAAAGTGTTTTTGTGTTGTGTACCATCATTTCATTTCTCCTCTAGACACTAGTTACATCATACACCAGACACTAGAGCCAAACTAGTGACCGTGTGAGACCTAGGGAGGTAGCGTTAGGTTCCCTGCACATAATTCATCATCATCATTTATAGAGTCAGGGGCCTACATGTGCTTGACCTCACACGGTTAATACATACACGGATTTCATTCTTTTAGGATACCATCATAACCTCCCCAGCAAAATCTAACTTTGCTACAAGGTCAATAATCTTTGTGTCATTTGGATTTCACAGTTCTCTTTGCGCGTAACCCATCAACAAATTACAGAGATCTTTAATAATTAAGTTTTATAGTATAAGAGTCTTTCATGTTAACGTAAATGTTAACGCTGTGTTAAAACTAAAGACAGGATTTACATTTTAAAAAACAAACATTTTCATACCATAGCCGATGTAAGGAATGACGGTAAAGCACAAAGGTATACAATTTCTTTAGCATGTCTATTGCTCTTGTGTTTAGTTTATTCTTTTCTTTCGGCGATTAGCTCAATGGCTTCTGAAGATCTTCTTCTTTCGTCTTCTGCGTTCGTCCTGAAAAGGACGTTGTTTACGTTGTTTCGCAATTTACAGCAAAGCTGCAATATCTGCGTCTTTCGGCCCGACACATCCGACTTCGGCACGGAATATTTAGGACCGGGTTTTCCATCCCACTTCGATCCCTACTCTCTCAGCGAGACAGCAGTGATGCAGCCTGTTTCCAGCACAACCACTTTGAGGTGGAGTAGGGTCTTGGTCAGCTCTAGTTTGCTGAACCTGACGCAATCAGTCACCTATGGGTCGCTGACTGCATTCCTCTCTGTTTACGCGTCTTAAAGATCCCATTCACTCGCCAGATCAGTTTCAGATTCAGGAATGCCCATCTGCAATGTTTCAGTACCTACAGAAGCTGATATTGGTACAACAATCATGCTACTTAGAAACCTGGGATTCGAAAAAATGTCTATTAAACGTCACCAAATTAGTTGTAAAGGACTATGATAACTAGGTACTCGCGTAGAGTAGTAGAATTGAAATAGTACGATACCAGTGTGGAACTGATGACAAGAACCAGACAAGTACCAGCGGAACAAGGTATCGTAAGAAGTCGCTGGCGAGGTATTCGACAGACATTGGGGAAACCAGTTGACATTCTTAGTTGCGTGACCTTGTTCTAGAATCCCAAGAGGGAGCTGATGACATGTGACACGTGGAAGACATGGTGTGTGTTTTCTGATGGGCAATTCTCCTAGGGAGCTGACGAGTTTTGATAGAACTGAAATTATTTAACCAACATTACAGAATAACTTAACTATGATAATGGTTAGCGATTCAGCTTTAAGATTTGTGGTTAGGCTATAACGCGACGCAAGAAAATGAATTGGGGCGACTTACCAATCACGAGGATTGTGACAAGATTGTAACCTACTGCTTATTTCACATTTTCGCTGTTCTCTATGTTTGAGAGCCATACAATGTGACTTAATATGTCGATGAAGATTATTTTTGTGTTCTTCTTCTTCTTCTTCCTCGTTCGTCCTGAAAAGGACGGTGGTTGCGTTGTGTCTGTTTACGCCTAAGCTGTGATATCTGCACCTTTCGGTCGACACATCCGACTTCTGCACGGCATTTTTTAGGACCGGGTTTGCCTTCCCATTTCGATCCACACTCGCTCAGCCAGACTGCACTACTGCAGACTGTTTCCAGGACCACCACGTGGAGGTGGAGTGCGGTCTTGACCAGCTCTGATTCGCTGGTCCTGACGCAGGCAATCAAGCTATGAGTCGCTGACTGCGTTCTCTATTGCTGCATCTTTGGGTCCCTTTGTGCTCGACTCAATGTCTTTTAATTTCCGTACAAATCACAATGTAATGAAAGCTTCTTTTGTCATCTCATGCAATAATATTTTGTGGATTGGGATGAGGACTTTTGGTCATTATTGGGATCATAAGGGCACTTATCATCTTCGTCCGTCAGAACGTTAGTTTAGGCAGCAATAGATGCCGGTCAAAAATATAAAGTAAGTTAAGTATCGTATTATGCATTAAAGCGAAACTCGTGTTATACATAGTTAATAACCTGTATTCGAGCCCTGTACATGTTTATTTATCCCTTTAAAAATATCAATGAATATTAATATTAAAAAAAGAAGTTATACCGTATATTTACGGTCACCACAAATGATAAGGTGGGATTTACGTTATGTTATGTAGGAACGTAACAATATCTTTTCTGTGTACTGTTGTAGTCAGTCCGACCTGGGCCAAACAGCTTTGTTATGCATGAATAGCTCACCAGGCGTTGAGGCGCTAACAGGGTGTCAGGTTGACATCCGAACATCAGACATTTCTTGTATGTGAGGTACTCGAAGTTTGTGTGGTTGACAAGTGATGTGGGTGTGTAGAGACACGAATGCGTTTAGGCTCTTTGATAGATAAACAAAGCACCCACTCACTCACATGCAGTAGTCAGTAATTGTAGAAACTGCTGGAACTTTTAACCATTTATTTACGTGACACAGTGACATCAACAGTTACAGTCAAATGGACGAGAATCAAGGACATCATATATATTGGAAATGACTGGCTAAACATCTGGCATTATAAAGCTTAAACCACTCATCTATAAGGACGTTATCGACAATGGTCTGTCTTTTAACAACTGTTCATATGTGGTAATAAATAGGAACATCGAGCATCATCAGTTTCGTATAGATCGAATGTATGATGCTAATAACGCTGGCTTGACAACATATTCTTTTCCTACTGTAGCTCAGGGCCCCTGACTGAACGCGTCAGGTAGTCCTTTAACAAATATAGTTGCTTAATATAGAAGTCTGTGAACTTTTAAATAAAGTCAAGACTTCACCTGGGTTCACCCGCCAGGCACTGCTTCTTCTGCTCAAAGTTATAGGCCGTAATGACGGGCCTTATAATTGTTGATAAACAACTGTACATTTTTTCCATAGGCATGTATTATCTTCCATGCTGAAACATACCGCCATCCTGCGGGTTTCATATTAATATACGTTCATTGTGCTTCTGTAAAGTACTTCAACGAATAGACCTAATTGGCTACGTCAAGCACACATAATGGACTCTGGATCACAAGAACTGTGAGCGCTACTCACAGGTTCATACTAAATGTTCTGCAAACTTTGCATAATAATTAAGTTATTTTACCTTGGACAGAATTCCGAGAAATACACAAATAACTACTGTCGTCATTCCAGACGAACAGAATAACTCTGGGGAGAATCACTAAGATCACAAGACTATCTTTCCCCCCAGATAATGCAGAGAAGAAACAACGGACATCTTCGTCCGGCAGAAACCAGCTCATCACTCCCAGACGGAAGTCTGCTCGGTTCGCGCTAAACACTAGCGTATGCGTAGACAGAACAGATTTGAGAACAGTTAACTATCCCGTCTTAAGAAAGCATAAACACAGGGAAGGTAACCCCTAATCAACCTGTGTCAGGGAGTTAACATACAGTTCTGTACTTTCGACCATGAAAAGTATTAAATAGATTGACATCTTCTGGAACCGACAAAAATGACGGCAACAGACTACCACCCCCTCCGGATAAAAAAAATGAAACATTTTTTTTTCTGAAATACATCAATGAGCGAGATGCAACAAGCTCATAACGCATGAATGATGCGCCGATGAAAGGATCAATAAATATAACGACCTAAAGTCAGACCCAAACAACGCACAATAGCGCGTCTAGTGAGAACACAAGTTAACCTCGCAAAATAAGAGAAAATATTTTCTCCAAGCAAAATATGTCCGGAAGGTACCTGTGGTAAGTTGGGATTATATAAATATTTATAGGGGACTTAGTGTACTGACTGAGATCAGCTGTGAAGGTATCTCTATCTAATAGGTGTAGTGTGTTACAGATGACCTTACTTTGCTACCACATTTAGACTTATTCTGGGCTATTGTGATGACTACGTTGAATGTCTAGGGTTATGATACTGATGAAGTGTAAGTTCACAACAACAACAGACATATAAACACTTTTATTAAGACCCACAACACTTTACAACAATATGACAGGCACATACATATAACAATCTAAAAGACTAGCTTAAGTAAGACAAGTGTTAACTTTTAAATTATGTATTAATTTCTTTCATCAAAGATATCCTGATCCAACTACAAAGTGAATCAGGAATCACAATCAAATGTAAACCCACTGTTTATATACAAAATTTTACAAGGATCTTTGTCCTGCCATAGAATATTATTACAATATGTGTGTAGTGTTCTGCTCTGGTATTAAGAGGTAATACTGGCTTTTGAAGCTATGTTGTTGTTTGTCATCACGACTTCTTGTGTTTGAACTGGTGGAAATAATATTGAAGGGATCCCAGATCTTTTTAATTGTAACACAAAAACTGTCCCTCTTGATTTAATATTACTGTCACTTTTAAGGTGGGTTGTATAAGGGTTAGCTGCTCTGGCTGACACAATCTTATCTCAGGTGTCTGCAGCAGGAAACTTTCTCCTCTGCTCGCTTGCTTCTCAGTTATCTTGAGATATAACACTGGTCGATATCTTTGACAAGGAGTCTGCTGCCAGCCATCTGGATCCAGCAAAACTCAGACCAGGTGCTCCTTTAATACTTCAGTACCACGGTCCCTGAAATAAGAAGGTTGTACCTCCTTCTTCAGAACTAATATCTAATATCTATTTCCACTCTGACGTACAGGACATTACAAACACAGAGTTCAGCGCTTTAGGCCAACTGCCAGCTTCTCATGTGACAATATACCAGTATTCCTCTCCCTAATGGTTACAACGCCTCTGCAATTCCAGCTGTAATTCCTTCTATACAATAAGATAGGTGTCATGTTACTAATTTGCAATCCCATATATGCTTAGGCATTTATCCTCCTCTCTGGCAAGCTTTTACATGGGGGAGCAATATCTAGGCTTTGCCTTTTGTTTGCTACTGAACCATACAGACACAATTTATCAATTCATATTCAATTTTCATATAATATATATATAGATATGTAGGAAATATGTCTAGTCCTACCACAATTCAAGGAAATATACACTAGTACGTTGACTGGCGATGAATTCTGGCACAATTTTGATCTGCCTCTATCCCTGGCTTTTATTTAGAAAAATATTAGCTTGCTCTCAACGCACTGGCTTCTTAAAATAATGTATTTTCAAAACTGGCCCTGAACTGACGCTCCTAATCGATTATATCGAACGCTCTAGCCAATGAGACCATGTTTACAAGAGCCTTTGAAAAAATTGTACCCATCTTACCGTTGCCATTAACAACATCAATAGTATTGCAGTCCGACCACTCAAGTTTCGCCTTACATATTCCTAAAGCCAATCAAATCGTATCTAACTTGTTGGCCTATTTCCCCTAAAGCAGTGTTTCAAAACATGCCATTATGAGCAAATATAATCTTGTGTTGTCAGACAACCTCACTATAGTATTTTGGCTATAATTTATTAAGTACCAGACTATTTGCGTAACACATAACATATTCTTTGTCAGCAAGTCCTAAGGTACAAGAATATATAAGTTTAATGGAGCTAAGTGGCTTCATTCAAAATATGTATTTATAGGATAGTCGTGCTGTTACCACCCGCTCACTTCCATACTATGGGATGTCTTCTGTACTGTCAGACTAATGTCAGGTTTCCTAATAAGCATTAAACATGTTTTCAAAAACCTAACCTCGTATCGTTAGTGTTTTTTATCACTGTTTATTTGAAAAAATCAGGCCTGCATGCCTTTCGCGTGGGGTGGCATTAATTTTAAATCGCGATACGACTTGGGATTGGCATTTCTCTGTGCATCTCTCTCTCTCTCTTTCTAAGCTTTTAGGTTAACGTAGTGTATATAATGACATTAATTTTAGTATTATATCTAGGTCATTAAGCACTTTGTCTATCACGGTTTTCTAAGAAACACAGTACCAGTTTTATTTTTAGAAACGCGTGTAGTTTATGCAGACGGAGCAGAAAAAGGGGTTTTCTGGTTCAGCCATTATGGCGTTCTACAACACAGCGTACGCTATTGGAAAAGCACTGGTCTGTCACCATTCTTCTTTCTTTTGTATTAATTCGTTCTATTTTACCTTTATGTTCTAATTTATATATGGGTATTAAGAATTTTTCACGACAGTACCATCAAATAAACATCTGGCGATGCTAAAAAAAATCACATACATATCAAAGAAAATTGCAAAGTTATAGTGATGCGAATGATAACATATCTTGCAAAGTCATACAAACATATAAATCTATAAAAGTATCATGTTATATAATGACTATCATCTAATGGATGGACATAATCAAAATTTGTAAAGTTATTCTATATACATATGACAATTCAAATGTATACTCTAACAAATAGAAAATGGCATCCACCAAGTATAAATCAATTCTGTATGTCGTAGATCATGTAAGCAGCATCGTCATGATTCTCAAAGCAATCCGTACCTAGTACTAGTTTGCGCTGAGAACAATATAATTAACACAATTAGCAACATGCTATAATGTACTATAATTACTAATACATGTTATATGTGGCTGCATTAATTTTTTTGACCTTTATATTATGTCAACTCAACCTTCTCCATTACACTAAAGATGGTAATAGAGAAAGAAAACAATTAATTTACCACTCTAAGTTGACAACAAATGTGTTAATATATGTAGGTATAGTGAAGAGACATATGTCTAGCAGTGTATCAGGAAAAACTAGGACACAAGACTTAAGTGGACTCATGTGGGCATCTAGACAGTATGTCTGCCATCACATTATCCAGACCACGGATAGCTCGCACCGTGATATGAGAAGGTTGAAGAGCAATAGCATATCGAGCAGATCTCGAGCTCTTCAAATTTTACACTAAATAGCTGTAAGGGCTTTTTGGTCTGTTTCCACAATGAAATGCGCACCAAGAAGGAATCTTTGTAACTTAAGGATTGACCAAACCATAGCCAACAATTCACGGTCTAAAACCGTGTAATTCCTTTCTGCCGCATTCAGTTTCCTAGAAATATACATTACAGGATGCAGAGTTCCTGAATACTCTTGCATTAGTGCCGCTCCGATCCCTGTGGATGAGGCGTCACTACGAAGAACAAAAGTCTTATCAGCAATAGGTAGTTTTAAGATAGGTGGGGATGAGAACAAATTCTTAATCTGATCCAATGAAGCTTGACATTCTTGAGACCAGCGAACCATGTTAGGAGACCCTCTCTTCAATAGGGTTAAGAGTGGTGCCATGATAGAGGATAGATTCTTAATGAATCTTCCGTAGAATTGTATTTATCCCAAAAGACTACGTACTTGTTTCTTTGTTTTAGGCACAGAGATATTTAATATCTTAGAAATGTTTTGGTCCTCTGTCTTCAATAGACCATGACCAACTCGATGACCCAGGAAAGAAATTTCGCTAAACCCAACAAAGGCTTTAGAGGGTTTTGCAGTCAAATTATGCTCGCGTAAAGTTGACAGTAATTCATTTAACCTCAAATAGTGATCTTCCCAAGTATTACTGAAAAGACAGATGTCATCTAAGTATGCAATGACATCTGAACGATATGAGAGAATTCGACGCATCATGCGCACGAAAGTAGCCGGGGCGTTCATAAGCCCGAAAAGCATAAAATTCCACTGAAACAAACTCCTAGGTGTTGAGAAAGCAGTGAGCGGTTTGGCGTGCTCAGTTAACGGAACTTCCCAATAGCCTTTCGACAAGTCAAGCTTAGTAAAGAATCGAGAGTTTGAAAGTCTAATAAGTAGATCTTCTAATAAAGGCATAGGTTCAGCATCGAACTTCGTAACTTGGTTTAATTTGCGATAATCTACGCAAAGGCGTATGTTATTGTCTTTCTTTTGAACAATAACCATGGACGAAGAGTATGCTGAGGTGGATGGTTCAATTATCTTCAATTGTATCATTTCATCCAATTCTTTCTCGACTTGTGCTTGAAAATGAATAGGAATAGGATATGGTCTTACTCTGATCGGATTATGATCAGTGAAATATAATGTCATGCTCAATGACATGTATGTGTCCAGGAATGTCGGTAAGGACATCCTGAAATACTTGTAGCGTAGAAGATATTTGTCGCTGTTCCTCAAAAGACAAATTAGAAGAAACAGTAACGTTTCTCCATGATTCCGTAGAAGTAAGTGGAATCATAGGAAGAGGCAGGTTAACATCCAAAAAAGTAGTTTCCTCATCCTGTATAACTGACAGGGATGAGATATGACCTTGTTTGACGGGAGAGTCGTCCGTTGCCTGAAAAATAGGCTGCAAATAGTCTGGTCGCTCATGATATTCCGTAAGCATATTTATATAGAAGGTTTTATGCCTTCCATCAATATTGACAACATAGTCGACATCGGAAATCTTCGAGACAATTGCATATGGACCTTTCCTTGCAATAAGCAGTCTGTTCTCCCTAGAAGGAAGTAAAACAAACGCTTTGTCTCCAGGACAAAGTTGACGTAGGCGTCTCTTCTTATTAGCAAATAACCTTGCCTTTTCTTTAGCAATTTCGGATGATGAAGTTGCTAGCTTGCATGCTTCAATGATTTTTTTTCTGAGAGCAATGACATACTCATATGAAGATTGTGTGTCATTGTCGATAATATCAGCGGTTATAAGATCATGCAGCAAAGACATAGGAATGCGCGGTCGCGCGCCAAAGACAAGTTCAAAAGGAGAAAATCATGTTTGTTCGTTGGGGACCTCCCTATAGGCAAAGAGAGCCGCGGGTAGGACCCTGTCCCAATCCTGAGGATGATCCTCAGTTATCTTCCCCAGTAAGTTCTTGAGTGTTCTATTAAGACGCTCAACTAACCCATTAGACATTGGGTGATAAATACTACTCAGAGATCTCTTAATGTGCAGAGTAGACATTACCTGCGACATTGTCTCTGATATCAATTGTGCGCCATGGTCTGACAATATTTCCCCAGGAAAACCTAAACGAGAAAATATAAGCCAAAGAGCGTCTGCGATATCAGCAGTGGAAATGCTCTTAAGAGGAATAGCCTCTGGCCAACGCGTGCACATATCAACGCACGTAAGGATAAATTGATGTCCCCTGGCCGATTTAGTCTTAAAAGAGCCAATGATATCTATGGCAATTTTCTGAAACGGCCGGATGGGAATGTCTGCTGCCTGAATAGGCGCAGCAGGCCGTGGACCTCTAGACTTTGCCTCTTGACATATTTTGCAAGACCGGCAATAAATTCGTATGTCTTTATTGACAAATAGCTAAAAGAAAGATCCCAGAACTCTCGACTTAGTTCGGGAAAAAACCCATGTGTCCAGCACACTGAGAATCGTGTGCATGTTGAAGAATTAAAGCTCTCATACTTTTGGGCACGAGAATTTGAGAATGCATAGTCTCGTCTGAGTGTTGTACCATACGCACTAGTATACCATTCTTCATAGTGATATATGATTTGCAATTTGTATTCTGATTCGGATCACCGTTTTTAGCGAGAAGAAAGAATTTCTTTAAAGAAGGATCTTTTTCTTGTAGTTTCACAAACGAGTCATGCGAAATCTCCAAGTGATCATCTTGGCTAACTACTTCATTAACTTCAGTAGATGGAGTTTGAGGAATACGAGCTTGTGCTCTTGTTACCACTGCATTGGCTGTTTGCATATTCCGTTCTTCCCAGGCAGCAATTTGTTGCGGGGTGCATTCCTTAACGCCGTGAATACGACCGATTATAAGATCCGCAATAGGGTTAGGTAGAAGACACGCGTGGACATCTCCCGTAAAGAAAGGAGTAGCAATGTGAATAATAGCGGTCGAGTACTTTTTAACTGTGCCACCAAATATTACACATTTAACTATTTTCCCCGTGGCACAGCGAGGATCTATAAGAGATTGCTTAACCCCAATAGTAGTGCACCCAGAATAAAAGAGCAATGAGAATGGGTTACCATCCACGAGACCTCTATGCAAGATAAGCGATCCTCTGCCGTCATGCGCAATTGTAGCAGGGAGAGTGGACAGAGGGTGACCACAACTCAAAGTAGTTACCGTGGTCGGTTCAAATAATGTTAAGCATTGGGTGCATTTAGATGCTCTCCCAAAGTCAAAAGCTGCACAAGTGACGGCATTAGAATTTTTATTCTCGTTCACCTGATTATTGACACCATGAGACTCTTGTTGTACCGAGTTTCCCTGGTGATGTGATCTCGTTTTCTTTTATTGAGATCTACCACGATTATTATTCCCTCTGAAATTATCATAGTTTGATCTACCTTGATTATAATTTCCTCTGAAATTATCATAGTTTGATCTACCTTGATCACCGCTCTGGTTCGAATCCCAGTTTCCATAATCACTATTGTCATTACTACAATGATCATAGTGTTTACCTGTTTGGTTACGATGCCCCGCGAAGGATAGCCTTGAAAGTGTCTATAGTGACTACCTCTTCGCAAATTTCCATAATAATAGGACCCGAAATAACGAGGACTATCAGATCGCCTCCAGTTCTTTGAAGAAGACCCATTATGTGATGGGTTACCCTGATTCTGATCATAATTACGATTGCTCTTCTTATTGAAGTTGTGTTGAGCACCTTGGAATTTATTCATAAAGTTAGGGCCATATGGTGCTGCAGAAGCAACCGGCAATTCTTCTTTAACCTTAGCATTGCTAACAGTAGCATGGGGATGTGCAGTGACGTACTGGCAACAATATTCTTCCATGTCTTTTATGTTCTTAGGTTTCCGCTCATGAAGAAAAGCAAGGAAAGACTCATTGACAGATCACATAACTTTATCTCGAAGTAATAAGTCCATAAGGGCTTCATATGTTTTTTCTGTTTTAGACAGCTCAATCCAACGTGTGAATGTAAGACGAATCTTAGTAATAATGTCAGAGAACTCTACTCCAGTTTCCGGTAGCATTGTCTTAAAACGAAGACGATAATCTTCTTCTTTTAATTGATATCTCTTAAGTAATGTTGCCCTGACAACATCATAATTAGTTCTATCAGTTTCCTCTACTGCCATTACAGTGCTCAATGGTTCACCTGAAAGTAAGTCCATCAGTTGTCCGACATGTTGTTCCTTATCTACCTTAAGCGTTACGCATGTTAATTGGAATCTATCCAGGTAGAAGGTTATGTCGTCCTTTAGGGGGTTGAAAGGAGGTAATTTGACCTTATGAGTATTCTCCTTTATCCTACCCGAAGTTGATTGAGCAGCACTCATATTCATAACCTTTAATTTCTCCAACTCCAAAGCTAATAGTTTTTCCTCTTGTTCCATTTGTGCTTTCCTTTCCTCAGCAGCAGCTTGAAGTTTTCTCTCCTCAGCAGCAGCTTGAAGTTTTCTCTCTTCAGCAGCAGCAGCAGCTTGAAGTTTTCTCTCCTCAGCAGCAGCTTGAAGTTTTCTCTCCTCAGCAGCAGATTAAAGTTTTCTCTCTTCAGCAGCAGCAGCTTGAAGTTTTCTCTCTTCAGCAGCAGCTTGAAGTTTTCTCTCATCAGCAGCAGCTTCTCTTTCTAATCTTTTATTTTCAGCTTCCGCAGCAGCATGAAATTTTCTCTCTTCAGCTTCTCTTTGCTGCTGTATTCTTCTATCTTCAGCTTTTCTGTCCAACTGCATTTGCATCCTTTTCTCTTCAGCCTTCTGTGCCTTGGCATATTGAGCAAGTGCAAACTCTTCCAATTTGTCACCAGTTTTACCAAGGGATTTCCCTAGCTCAATAAAGACATCTAATGTAGACATTCTGTCTAATAATATGATATCAGACCTAAAAAATTGAATAAATTACCTTATCCCAACCTCAATGGGAGACAAGTCTGTAATCCTAGACTTGTATACTCACTTCTCTTTATTCTATCCCAATCTCCGTGAGAGACAAGTCTTTTAATCAAAATCTTTATAATCACCTTGTTTCTTTATAATAATATGATCATAAATAACCTCTATCTGAAAAGTGCATCATATAAACTATAATAGTTCATGACCAAGTATATATATATAGACTGTGTATGATGAACAAGTAGACGAAAACTATACAAAGACAAGAAAGTATAACAACCGAAAACGTTCCCAGAAGTCAAATGATAAATAAAGCTTAACTAAATCTAATGTTGTAAAAATTACAATGATAACTGCAAAAAATCAAAACAGATCACAACTCTATTATAAACAAAAAGGGTGTATACAAATAAATGAAAGGAAGGAGAGGTGGACAGATACAAACAAAACAAACCGAAAATCAAAGAATGGGAAAAAATAACGATAACGACACTAACACATCTCGTCACAGCAAAGAAAAAAATGAAAAGTAGCAACACACGTCGCTCGCACTTTCCGCTGTGGAAAATATGCGCAGTCCCTACAGAAAACGCTCTCGATAGAACCTCTGTTACGTGGTATCTTCTAACGGAGTCACCTGCCCAACCAGCCCGCTAAACACACACTAACACAACAAGTAAACAAAGAACATGTAAACAAAGAATGCATTAATAAAGTGTGTTGTAAGAAGGCTCAGTTATTCACAATATAACGGTACAAAGTTTCCGAAAAACAAACCGCCACTTATCTTAGATATAATCCTGGCCTTAGTCAACAATGGTGTCTGACAATAAACAGCAATGCAAGGAAGCTCCACCGTTGACAATTACAGTGATGAGACTTGTCACAACAGCTGAACTTGTATGTAGACACGAGTCGTGATCGTTCACAATGAAGGTCATCGACGAGTTTCAAACTGTTGAAGGTGTGTTGCTGTTATGTGCTGTACAGTATAAATGATCTTGTCCAGTTTCCAATGTGTAGTTCATCATCAATGTGTGTTATCATCAAATAAAGTCCTCAATTAGTCCAATGGACAGCGTAGATCCACTGATCTGGCCTACAACAAATGTTAAGGTGGGATTTACGTTATGTTATGTTGGAACGTAACAATATCTTTTCTGTGTACTGTTGTAGTCAGTCCGACCTGGGCCAAACAGCTTTGTTATGCATGAATAGATCACCAGGCTTTGAGGCGCTAACAGGGTGTCAGGTTGACATCCGAACATCAGACATTTCTTGTATGTTGTGATGAATTTACCATGATACAACGTTAAAATATCTCCAATTATTAAGATAAGATGTAGGGATAAAAATAATGCGTAAGATACTAGGCGACATGATCGCCCATGCCCGCCTTTCCTACCGCCATTTAAACTAGCTAGTTAGAAGTGCATACAAAACGTTTACCCTTTTTGTAGACGGGAGGGAACGGAGATCAAAAAAGGAAAAATATGACTGAACACGCGTTTGAAACTAGCAAGGCTAAAAAGACGCAATTGGTGGTGAAAGGAAAACAATTCACGTCCACTAGTTGACACAATGTAAGGAATTGGACAAAAGGGACCTTAGCTATTATTCGAAACAGTCATTTCTTGGGCGCTTTTTCGATACTTGGTCCTTTTATTTGAATTCAGCGGCAAACGCATTACAGAAGGTTCTCGAACATATTTCAAAAAATAGACTTGAGAAAAAATATGTTTTTTCTTAATAATAATGTTACGAAAATAGATAGTTTGATAGCCCATCTTGAGTAGAGAACTAATATGCTTTTAATTTTACAGACGGATAGATAATAAGGAAGATATTGACAAAAGACTGTATTGTTCATATCAGACTAGCGGCAGCATTGTTGTGCATACTGCACTAAAGTCTCAATTTTGCGTCCTTGGGGAAAGGGAATGCAATAATCTAGCTGTATTTAAAGAGAGGGGTAAAGGTGGAGAATTGTAGCTAAAAATAACTTTGGATCAGACTCGTGCAGTTTTACATGTGGAATTGTGGGAAAAATCAAAATGTGACCGACGTACATTTTGAAAATTGAGATGTACTTTTGACTTTTTTGGAAAAAGATAAAATGTGACCGACGTACATTTGAGAGAATGAAGATGTAATTTTAACTTTTTCAAATTTTGAATTGGAAAGCTTAGTTTTCTGATCCGATTGGCCAACGCATTTTTATATTATCGGCGCACAGACGCGCATTTTTGCCATTTTATAAATCTGTCCAGTGGTAGACACAGTAAATTATTTCAGTGGTGTGTTTCCCAGAAGCTATTCAATATATGTAGAGGGACGCCATACTAGAGCCAGCAGCTAGAGAATAACTGTGTTCTATATTCTGAATTCTGGTAAGAATGAAAGCATTTCTTTTATATATTTTAATATTTCAAGTGATTGATACTGCCATATCATAATCATTCTCTTACGACACGTAAGGGTTTGCTCTAGATCCCCAGCCCAATCTCAGGGTCTAGAGATAAACAAAATACATGGACGCCCAGCAAAGACTATGCAAGGAGGATCTAGTATTGAGATCTGTGGGAACATATCACCTATCTTATTGAATAAAAGAAAACTATTGAACATATCTCTGATGCAAGGCAGTCTTTGGGGAAACTGATACTATATGAGACCAACTTGGTAAGATGTGCTTTGTCGTCAGAGAGATCTGACCCCCTCTGTGTATTGTTGATGTGTTGTGCTGTGGAAGAGTGGTGCAGTGAGTAGATTACTGACACAGCACCAATTTGTTTCAGAAGTGTGAGTTTCTGGTCTGGCACTAGACTAGTGCTACATAAGTATTCAAACTTACTCCAGCAGAAGTGTTTGCAGTCAAACAAAGTGTGGGTGCTGACTATCATTGTGTTCTAGCAGCCGAGAGGAGTGGGCCACCTGAATCTGCATCAGTTCTTCGCAGACCAGATGAGTAATTAATGGCCTGCTGAGGATTCACCATACTTCTAAGGAATTTAGAAATATTTCCCCATTACAATATACTGAACAGTGGGAAAGACATTTATTTAAGTTATAATATAATGGACACATCTTCCTGTAGTTACAGAGTGGGTGTGATGACACCACCCCAACAGCACATCCATTAAAAGTTTTCCCAGAGGAAATATAAACAGTATTAATATTAACCAGTCTTATAAAATACACATGTACACACATTCTATTTTATGATGCCATATATTTATGCATTTCATTTATAACTTCATAATTTTTTCATATGTTCTGACCAAAATAAAACCTTGGTTCAGAACAAATAAATTTAAAGAAAATTTAAATATCTAAATTAAACAGCCTGAGTTAGTTCAGTGTGTTATAGAAATTTATTAAGATTATTACACTTAATAATTATCTGTGTGTGTGTTTGTATATGCTATTACAACACATTACATTGCAGTACCCTAGACTTTTTAACGTAGCTACATTCATATTAGTAAAAAAAGATATGTTTGAGGTCGTAAGTGGTAGCAAGAAGGGCCTTCTGTAATTCCCATCTACATTTATCTCAGGAGCCTTCACAGCTGACCTCATACATCACACTAGGTAACATCTCAACCATACAGTACCATCAAAACCACTACAGATATTGGGGTCTTGTCCAGGGATAATTAGTTTAACATAAATATTAGAATCTCCTGGTGGGAGAATTAAACCAGTGGGGACAGATTGTAAAATTTAAAAAGTGTCCCTTAAAATAAAAGTTGGTGAATCTTCACAGCCAGTGCTAATTAGTTAATTGATTAATTAATTAGAATTACCTTAGTTAGTAATTAATTAGAATTACCTTAGTTAGTAATTAATTAGAATTACTTTAGTTAGTAATTAATTAGAATTACCTTTGGCACTACATAATTAGATTTATCTTGGTCATTGTTAAATTGTGTGTAAAAGTATGGCGGACCTAGCGAAGTTCAGATCAGCTGCTGTGCTAACGGCGAAGGAAATGGGAATGGAGGGTCAGGATTTAATTCAGTATGTTACTTCTGAATGTGACAAGTATATTGAAAGGGAAGATAGGAGGTTAGCTGAAGAGAAGAGGTTACAAATTGAGGCTGATAGAGAACTTAAGAGGCTGCAGATTGAGGCAGAAGAAAAACGACAGCAAAGGGAGGCAGAAGATAAAAGGTTGACTGCCGAAAGGGAGGCAGAACAAAAGAGGTTGACTGCCGAAAGGGAGGCAGAAGATAGAAGGTTGCAAAGGGAGCACGAATTACGACTAAGGGATCTGGAATTACAAGGCCATGCTCCTGAAAATGGTACCAGCCCTTTTGCCTCAGATGCTACGCCTAGTCAGGGAGCCGCAACATCAGCTATGGGGTTTCATTTAGACCATTTTGTTGAGAAAGACGATGACATAGAGGGGTACCTCAGTAGATTTGAGTTATTAGCTACTACATATGGGTTAGAGAGAGAGAGGTGGAGTTTAAAGTTATCACAGGGACTGAGAGGTACTTCTTATGAAGTCTTTGCTAAAATGAACAGAGAAGACCAAGACAATTATGACATGCTAAAGCAAGCTTTGTTATTAAGATACGAAAAAAATGGTGAATTTTATCGTAAGAAATTTAGAAATGCCAAACTGTTGTCTGGGGAGACATACCACCAATTCTCTGCCAGACTGGAAACCTATTTGGAGAAATGGACTGCTCTGGGGAAGACCCAAGATCTTAAAGAGATGATCATGATAGAGCAATTAAGAGAGTCCATGGCTCCAGACTTGAGAAAATTTCTCATGGAACAAGGTGCAGAGAGGTTGGGGGAGGTTTTAAATGTCGCTGAGAGGTATCAGGCAGCCCAGACAGAGGTAAGTGGTGCTAAAAAGAAGCACATAGACAATTTTAAAGCTCCACAGCAATTTAATAAATTAGATAATAGAGAACAGGGTAATAAAGGCAAGACAAACTTTGAACGGCCAAGAAATGACTATCGTGACAGAAACTCACAGTTCAATGACCAAAAATATAATGAAAGAAAACCGTTTAACCAAGGAAAAAGATGGTGCAAATGGTGTAAGAAAGACAACCATAACACCGAATTTTGTAGAAGGAAACCTTCAAACATTGCTGCAATGAAGTCGGGGACTCAAAGATTAAAGGTTAATCCTAATGGACAGCAGGAACCTTATCACCCCCCAGTTTGTGAGGATGTTATTTGTAATGGGGTCACCATAAGGTGCCTTTATGATACAGGTTTGGATTATGATTCAGTTGTGAAGTCTAGCCTAGTGGACCCAAGTCAGTATACCACAGAAACAGTGGAAATACAAGGGGCGACTAAGGACATACCACTCATGACACTTCCCATCGCAAGGATAACGGTGAAAACTCGCTATGTGGAAGGAGAAATCAGAGCAGCAGTGATAGATGAACCAATCTACCCTCTGATATTGGGGTGTAGATACGTCTTCTTGGGGAATCCCGAGAGACCTGTGATCATGGCGACAGTGCAGACCAGGTCACAGAAAAAGGAGGAAGAAGGTGAACCTATAAATGCTCATCCAGAGGAGATGAGGAAGGCGCAGGCTGAGGATAGGACACTCAAGCCATGTTTTAAAAAATTGCCCAAATGCCACACACCTCCAAGCAAGGGAGAATACTTTATGAAGAACAGATTATTATACAGGAAGACAGGAACTAGATCTACTGGTCACGGACAGTTGGCTCTTCCCAAGGTATATAGGGCAAATTTAATAAGGAGCTTACATGTTGGAAAAGATGGTGACCATGAGAAAGTAGGTACCATCTGCCAAAAGATTGCTCGAAAATACTATTGGCCCGACGTAAATGTCGATATTGAAAACTTTGTAGAAGCATGTGGCGTATTTCATGAGGGAACACCCACAAAGGGAAAATATGTGCAGGACCTAGAAACGCCACGGGGCAACTTTAGGCCTGAAAGGAAAACTAATTATACTCGGGTAGACAAAGTGGAATGGGTGCCCCCTTTTCACACCCAGTCTTTACTTAAATGGATTAATATGGCCACTATGCGACGAGTACAAAGAGTAATTTTACCCCAGAATAAGGTGACAATCCCTCGGTCAGCCTTATATAAACTGGAAGAACCTAAAAGAGAGAGAAGATCTCTCATAAGCAATCTAAAGTGGGGAGACAAACCCAAGAAAAAAATTGGTAGTGGTCGATTTGTGAGTGATGATTCTAGGAAGAAAAGTCCTCATTATAAAGCTTCCAATGGAAGGGACCCGACGGGTTCCATGAAAAATAAGTATGGAAAGTTAAAAGTCCAGATGTAGCGTTATTAAGGACCTGGACCGATGAGAAGGCAGAGGAGACTGTTACCTCATCGTATCAATATGTGAACGAACTGACCACTCGTCTAAAAGCTGGATGGAAACTGGCAAATGATAATTTGAAACAAGCCAGGAAGAAACATGCAGCATATTTTAATAGGAAGGCAAAGGACCGAGAACTAGCTGTGGGAGAGAAGGTGCTTCTTCTACTACCCGGCAGCCAGAATAAATTACAAATTGGATGGCAAGGTCCATATACGGTTCTAGAGAAGGTGTCTAGAACAAACTATAAAATTGGCAAAAAGGGGAAGGAGAAAGTTTATCATGTAAACCTTTTAAAGAAGTATCTGGACAGACCACTCCAGGAAAGCACCCCCTTACTGACCTTGGCTATCGCAACTCAAATGCAAAAGGAACCACTCACCTCACATGAATACCCATTACATCCTTGTGAAACAGCAGCACAGGTAAAAGTCAGTAAGCACCTGACTAAAAATCAGAGGGAGAGAGTTCAACAGGTTCTGGAGGAACATACAGATGTATTAACAGATAAACCAGGACATACAAATTTGCTACAGTATGACATGAAACTGGTAGACTCAAACCCAATCTGTATGAGAGCCTATTCTATTCCGTTCGCGAAGGAGAAGGCATTGAAAGAAGAAATAGATTATTTGTTGAAGGAGGGGATTATTTCACACAGTGAATCATCTTTTAGCTCCAGTGTCGTTTTGTTGAGAAAACCGTCTGGGGAACACAGACTGTGCATAGATTACAGGAAACTGAATGCTGTCACAGAAGGACAAGTGGATCCATTACCAGACACAAAACAGTTATTTGCCAGATTAAACAAGGCAAAATACTTTTCAAAGGTGGATCTTAGTAAAGGCTATTACCAGATTCCAGTGAAGCCTGAAGTGAGACCTTATTTGGCTTTTAGCACTTCGGAAGGACATTATGAATTCAACATGCTACCATTCGGACTGAAAAATGCTCCGAGTGTATTTTCAAGGATGATGCGCAAATTGTTGGATCCCCTGAATAACCCATGTATCACGAATTTCATGGATGATATTCTCGTCGCCACAGAGACATTTGAAGAACACATTAACTCTCTAAAAATGCTATTTGATAGGCTTAGGGAGGCGAACTTAACTGCTAGGCCAACAAAATGTTGTATTGGATGCAAAGAGTTGGAATTCTTGGGACACACTGTATATCAGGGTAACATGACCCCTGATCCCAAGAACTTGGAAAAACTGCAGAGAGCACCTAGACCACAAACAAAAAAGGACGTGCGATCATTCGTGTCGTTATGTGGTTTTTACCAAAAATATATCAAAAATTTTAACTCTATTTGTGCTCCTCTGACTGATCTGACTCGCAAGGGACATCCAGATAAAATTATTTGGACTGCACAATGTGAATTAGCGTTCCAAGAGTTAAAGGAAAAACTCACTAGCAAGCCTATTCTCAAACTGCCTGATTTGACACAGGACTTTGTCGTAAGAACAGATGCAAGTAATGTAGGCCTCGGGGCGGCTTTGTTGCAAAGATCATCTTCACCCGATGGGGAACTGAACCCAGTCGCTTATGCAAGCCGCAAATTGAATAAAGCGTAGCAAGGATATTCCACAAGCGAAAAAGAATGTTTAGCGTTAATCTGGGCAATAAAAAAGTTCCAAATCTATCTGTATGGTAGGACTTTTGTGGTCCAGACGGATCATCAGCCCCTGGTGTTCTTATCTCAGGCTAAGCATGAAAATGCTAGATTGCTGAGATGGTCTTTATTATTGCAACCTTATCAGTTTAGTATTGAGTACATCCCAGGGTCATTGAATGTCGGTGCAGATTTCCTCAGTCGGCACCCCTGTGATCAAAATTAGAGTAGTGGAAGGCGTGAGGAGTAATTTTATCTATGTGTATCACTGGTTTTGGAACTTGCCGTAGGCATGTTTTCAAGTGGGGAGATGTGTGATGAATTTAGCATGATACAACGTTAAAATATCTCCAATAATTAAGATAAGATGTAGGGATAAAAATAATGCATAAGAAACTAGGCGACATGATCGCCCATGCCCGCCTTTCCTACCGCCATTTAACCTAGCTAGTTAGAAGTGCATACAAAACGTTTACCCTTTTTGTAGACGGGAGGGAACGGAGATCAAAAAAGGAAAAATATGACTGAACACGCGTTTGAAACTAGCAAGGCTAAAAAGACGCAATTGGTGGTAAAAGGAAAAAAATTCACGTCCACTAGTTGACACAATGTAAGGAATTGGACAAAAGGGACCTTAGCTATTATTCGAAACAGTCATTTCTTGGGCGCTTTTTCGATACTTGCTCCTTTTATTTGAATTCAGCGGCAAACGCATTACAGAAGGTTTTCGAACATATTTCAAAAAAAATAGACTTGAGAAAAAATATGTTTTTTCTTAATAATAATGTTACGAAAATAAAACCTAGATAGTTTGATAGCCCATCTTGAGTAGAGAACTAATATGCTTTTAATTTTACAGACGGATAGATAATAAGGAAGATATTGACAAAAGACTGTATTGTTCATATCAGACTAGCGACAGCATTGTTGTGCATACTGCACTAAAGTCTCAATTTTGCGTCCTTGGTGAAAGGGAATGCAATAATCTAGCTGTAATTAAAGAGAGGGGTAAAGGTGGAGAATTGTAGCTAAAAATAACTTCGGATCAGACTCGTGCAGTTTTACATGTGGAATTGTGGGAAAAAATCAAAATGTGACCGACGTACATTTTGAAAATTGAGATGTACTTTTGACTTTTTTGGGAAAAGATAAAATGTGACCGACGTACATTTGAGAGAATGAAGATGTAATTTTAACTTTTTCAAATTTTGAATTGGAAAGCTTAGTCTTCTGATCCGATTGGCCAACGCATTTTTATATTATCGGCGCACAGACGCGCATTTTTGCCATTTTATAAATCTGTCCAGTGGTAGACACAGTAAATTATTTCAGTGGTGTGTTTCCCAGAAGCTATTCAATATATGTAGAGGGACGCCATACTAGAGCCAGCAGCTCAGCTGAGTTTTGCTAGAGAATAACTGTGTTCTATATTCTGATTTCTGGTAAGAATGAAAGCATTTCTTTTATATATTTTAATATTTTAATATTTCAAGTGATTGATACTGCCATATCATAATCATTCTCTTACGACACGTAAGGGTTTGCTCTAGATCCCCAGCCCAAGCTCAGGGTCTAGAGATAAACAAAATACATGGACGCCCAGCAAAGACTATGCAAGGAGGATCTAGTATTGAGATCTGTGGGAACATATCACCTATCTTATTGAATAAAAGAAAACTATTGAACATATCTCTGATGCAAGGCAGTCTTTGGGGAAACTGATACTATATGAGACCAACTTGGTAAGATGTGCTGTGTGGTGAGAGAGATCTGACCCCCTCTGTGTATTGTTGATGTTTTGTGCTGTGGAAGAGGGGTGCAGTGAGTAGATTACTGACACAGCACCAATTTGTTTCAGAAGTGTGAGTTTCTGGTCTGGCACTAGACTAGTGCTACATAAGTATTCAAGCTTACTCCAGCAGAAGTGTTTGCAGTCAAACAAAGTGTGGGTGCTGACTATCATTGTATTCTAGCAGCCGAGAGGAGTGGGCCACCTGAATCTGCATCAGTTCTTCGCAGACCAGATGAGTAATTAATGGCCTGCTGAGGATTCACCATACTTCTAAGGAATTTAGAAATATTTCCCCATTACAATATACTGAACAGTGGGAAAGACATTTATTTAAGTTATAATATAATGGACACATCTTCCTGTAGTTACAGAGTGGGTGTGATGACACCACCCCCAACAGCACATCCATTACAAGTTTTCCCAGAGGAAATATAAACAGTATTAATATTAACCAGTCTTATAAAATACACATGTACACACATTCTATTTTATGATGCCATATATTTATGCATTTCATTTATAACTTCATAATTTTTTTCATATGTTCTGACCAAAATAAAACCTTGGTTCAGAACAAATAAATTTAAAGAAAATTTAAATATCTAAACTAAAACAGCCTGAGTTAGTTCAGTGTGTTATAGAAATTTATTAAGATTATTACACTTAATAATTATCTGTGTGAGTGTTTGTATATTCTATTACAACACATTACATTGCAGTACTCTAGACTTTTTAACGTAGCTACATTCATATTAGTAAAAAAAGATATGTTTGAGGTCGTAAGTGGTAGCAAGAAGGGCCTTCTGTAATTCCCATCTACATTTATCTCAGGAGCCTTCACAGCTGACCTCATACATCACACTAGGTAACATCTCAACCATACAGTACCATCAAAACCACTACATATGTGAGGTACTCGAAGTTTGTGTGGTTGACAAGTGATGTGGGTGTGTAGAGACACGAATGCGTTTAAGCTCTTTGATAGATAAACAAGGCACCCACTCACTCACATGCAGTAGTCAGTAATTGTAGAAACTGCTGGAACTTTCAACCATTTATTTACGAGACACAGATACATCAACAGTTACAGTCAAATGGAAGAGAATCAAGGACATTATATATATTGGAAATGACTGGCTAAACATCTGGCATTATAAAGCTTGAACCACTCATCTATAAGGACGTTATCGACAATGGTCTGTCCTTTAACAACTGTTCATATGTGGTAATAAATAGGAACATCGAGCATCATCAGTTTCGTATAGATCGTATGTATGATGCTAATAACGCTGGCTTGACAACATTTTCTTTTCCTACTGTAGCTCAGGGCCCCTGATTGAACGCGTCAGGCAGTCCTTTAACAAATATAGTTGCTTAATATAGAAGTCTGAGAACTTGTAAATAAAGTCAAGACTTCACCTGGCTTCACCCGCCAGGCACTGCTTCTTCTGCTCAAAGTTATACGCCGTAATGACGGGCCTTATAATGGTTGATAAACAACTGTACATTTTTTCCATAGGCATGTATTATCGTCCATGCTGAAACATATCGGCATCCTGCGGATTTCATATCAATATACTCGTACGTTCATTGTGCTTCTGTAAAGTACTTCAACGAATAGACCTAATTGGCTACGTCAAGCACACATAATGGACTCTGGATCACAAGAACTGTGAGCGCTACTCACAGGTTCATACTAAATGTTCTGCAAACTTTGCATAATAATTAAGTTATTTTTCCTTGGACAGAATTCCGAGAAATACACAAATAACTACTGTCGTCATTCCAGACGAACAGAATAACTCTGGGGAGAATCACTAAGATCACAAGACTATCTTTCCCTCCAGATAATGCAGAGAAGAAACAACGGACATCTTCGTCCGGCAGAAACCAGCTCATCACTCCCAGACGGAAGTCTGCTCGGTTCGCGCTAAAAACTAGCGCATGCGTAGACAGAACAGATTTGAGAACAGTTAACTATCCCGTCTTAAGAAAGAATAAACACAAGGAAGGTAACCCCTAATCAACCTGTGTCAGGTAGTTAACATACAGTTCTGTACCTTCGACCATCAAAAGTATTAAATAGATTTACATCTTCTGGAACCGACAAAAATGACGGCAACAAGAAGAAACAGGAAAGTCCTTGCACATTTCAAAAGAGTGTGCAGTTGGTCCTAATTTTTCCAAAAAGAACTTTGAAATACTTTAAACAGGAAAAAAGTAATGCTTTAAATAGTACGATTACTATTCTCAGACATAATACGTCCCTTGGTAACAAAAATTACTTTCCTAAGAATTAAAGCATAACTGTATCTTAACATTTTAGTATGAGGGAAAAAGTGATGCAATAGTGTGTGGAAAATTGATAAGAGTTCACAACATCAATGGCTGGTTGTGTAGCGAATAAAGTTAGTTAGTTAAAAGCTATTTAGCTTACAAGATTGTTGTATCGTTTTAAAGTACTAACCATTTGTGATTCCTGTCACCATTGTATTTACCGCTTCTCCGTATCTTTTGCCAATAGGGTCATATCAGGACTTGTTGTTTGGTTATTCTATTTTCTGCTTTTGATTTTCGTTGATTGTTGAATTAATTGTCATAATTTTGTTTTTTTTTTGGTTTTCATATTGTCCTTACTTTGTTATTGCTCTTCACCTGTGTTGTTAAATTTAATATATATTATTATATACACATTACGTGTTGTGTAGTGTCTATAGTATATTTCTTTAACCTGTCTATATTTCTTGTCCTTGTTGTATATTTATAACTGTCGCTGACTGTGACATATTACGAAAATAGCTTTCATCTTTCTATTTCATTATCTACACTTTTTCTTTTACCTAGCTTTCACCTACGCCTGTTTTGAAACATAAAACCATCCTTTACTCAGAGATCTGTACCTTTTTCTAATTTAGCACGCAGTTTATTGCTGTTCGCTATTTCCTATGATGAATGTTCACGAGAAGACCTATTAGCTAACGCTGAGCGGGGTATCGGTAACTTTTAACGCCAGCGCTTGAAAATCGTTGGATATGATCAGACAGTGATAAGAGCAGATAATCTTGGAACAAAGGGCAGACAATTTCTATTATTGTCCCCTGATCCGTTCACTAGAAAGGTAATTAAACACGGTGAGAATAGCCTGATCAAAGGACGGGCTTCGCTCGATTTCGTTCTATGACCATGTCTGCAGGCGATAAATAGTGTGAATTTTTTACTGTCGAAGAAATCTCGCACGGTCTTGTCAATTACGTTACGCCTGATCTAAGAGAGACCGTTTCGCTCGGTGTTCGAGTTTGCAGTGGTAGAAGGTGTAGATTTCTTATCATCTAGAATTTGAGCAGAGATTTCCCCGTAGGAGCTAAATCTGGCAGAGAGTCTGGTTTTCGGTGAATAGCGTAATACTCCCTTTGATTTCATATATATATATATATATATATATATATATATATATATATATATATATATATATATATATATATATATTCAACCACTCACATCTACACACACACAGATAACTGTCGACAATTTGACGCACAGACGTGAAAACTATATCTATGGAATAGGGATTTTTTATATATATATAAATAAATATATATAAATAAATATAAATTTTATATATATAGGAAAACTGTCTGATCTAAGAATCTCAGTCGTAACCGATAGGCTGAAGAGATTATATCTCACATCCAGGGACAGACTTTACCTTTCACAACTTCACTCGTGAAAAATCTATTTCTTTACCTTATCTCCCACTAAGCTATCACCGTTTCCAGTTCCATTTAGACCGGACCATAATTGATCTTAAATTCCTATCGAAAAATCTACGACAAATGGGTGCTCGTTTTCCGGGAATTGAATTCTAATCCTGAGCAAGTACGACAAATGTCAGCTCGTCTGTAGGATTGCGTTTTCTTTAGTCTAGATAGAGAAAGAGGGTGATTGTCTTGTGAGATTAAGTAACTTTAAAAATAATTAGCCCCTAGACTAAACGATCTCTGTTTTGGCTTGACGACCACACAAATATTAATTGTTTTTTTTTACTGCAGTGTTAAGTATGCACAATTTGATTCACAGGGTGATTTTTGTCGGAGTTATGTTATGTATTGATTTTGTAATACAAAGCCACTGGTAGTGTGTGATTGTGTAACAATCACTAGGGTTTTTGAAGCAGAAGGTGTTTGAGCTAAGCGAAGGAGTGCGTTCGGACTGTTGGGAGTAGAAAATGCCTTAGTTTTAACGCCCAGTTTGGCACTTTGCCACTTCACCCAAATAGCCACGCTATGTCACGTGATGAGACTGGCTGGGGAAGTTTTGCTAACAAGGCAGGTAAAAAACGAGAGAGAGTTAGCAGCGAAGAGGGGCAGTCAGTGTCCAGCCGTTTTACGGTGGAGATGTGTGTTTGGGCGTGTGTGGATAGCCCTAATGTATATTCCTGTTTTTACATGGAAGTATTCTAATGTATGGCATATTTAACATTCATAATTGTTCATGCAAATGAGTGACTATTATTATTATTATTATTAATCTTGATTGTGTTCTTATTGCCTGACCACATCAATGGGTCTAATGTGAAGTTCGTCGTAATGTGTATTAAAGTTACAAACCGTCACTCAGCTATTATTACTTTCGTTGGAGAAAGAGATTGTGCACAAAAGTAAATTAATGTTTTTTTGCCAGGCACGTAAAGAGAAAACCCTGGACATTACATTCCTACCAATATTGGATACACATAAACAGTCGTGCAAACGCAAAAGGCAGGAATAAGCACGAAAAATAAAAATAACCACACCCTCAACAGATGGGTAGCCAAGCCATTGTGCCTCGCGAATTTTTATGCCTGAATTAATTATGTGCACAAGTTTATCTAAAATGCATTTGCATCAATTGAACTATAACATGATTGAACATGAAACAGGAGTTCAGATGCACTTTTAAGGCAACGTGTTTTAAGCTGTTTTGAAGAACTGGGCTGTTTAACAATGACTTTTTGTTCGTGTATATGAAATATCTTGCAAACGAACCTTTTTGCAAAAACTGCGGTGAAACCAGCAATCGGGCAAATGAGCTTCCCGTGCAAGCGAAAGATTTGGTCGCACAGCGGCAAATTAGCCACGCCCTGTGACCTTTAACGGCAGCAGAAATTTAGGTCAACAAACACGCATGATTTCTCTTTATGGAATATTTTAAAGACGAACGGAGGACCTAGTTTTTCCAAAAACATTGAAGGCTTTCAGGGACCATACGTGTACTAACATTTATAAATCTATAAAAGAAACTTTACGGACCTTATTATTAAGAAATAAATAAAACAGTTCGACCAGACGACATATTATCAAACAAGTTTTCAGAACTATAGTTTCTATTTTGGCTCAGTGTTCCTGATTCATGCGAGACAGTGTAAACTACGTTACGCCGTGTTCAGACCAAAATACTTTAGTCTGCATTTTAAGATACGTCTAGTTTCATTTTAAAAGCTTGTTTAAAGCATCTTGTGCTTTCTGAGCGTGTTCCATCTTCGCTATTTTTTTCTTTCTATTCTATATGTTCAGTGTTGCCATTTTTTTTTTTAGGTATCATTTTTTTCATTCATCTTCGGAAGTATGATGAAAGGTGATCTTCTATAGGTTTATGTGAGGTTTGCATTTAAGGAATTTTAGCGCTTTGACGCATTCATATACTGATAGTCCTTTTTTTGCATTGCGAACATTTCATGTTTGTTTAGATGTGGCGCTAGGTATTACGTTTTGTTATTGTTCGTATATATGTCTCACATTGTCAGTTGTTGTAATAGTGCTTTCTATACCTTCTTCTCTTTAGTTGTTATTGTGACGGTTGTTTCGTTTTAGTTGTGAATTATTTGTAGTGTCTAATAGTTATTATTTGTTTACATTTTAATATAGAATATTGTTTTTGTTGTCTTAGTTGGTTAATTTTTATTTGTTTTTGTGTGTGTTGTATTTGAAAATATACCATCATTATCATCATTGTCATTGACATCATTGCCTTCATCTTTTCATTGTACATTTGTCTGGACCCTTTGATATACATGGCATAATTTTGCATATTTTTTTTCTTTTATTATAACATGTATTGAGCACTGCAGTGTTCATTAACAATATCACCATAATTTAGCACATTCTAATTATGTCTTTGGTGGGTTTGTACGACTTACATAGGTATTGACTTTTGTATTGTTCATCATTATAAATATCACTATATTTTGAACAAAAAGTAGTTTCTGGTAGGAAATCATGTCTTCGTTACAGGACTTTATAGACATTGGGATTAAATTTAATAAATCAGGAGCGGAACTAGAGGCGTTTGCTACTGCACAATTTGACAGCTATAATGCAAGAATTGAAAGACAGAATGAACGTGATTTAAAACGTCTTCAGTTAGAACATGATGAGAAGAAAAAGACACAAGAGTTGGAGAAGGACAAGTTAGAACAAAAGGAGAAATTGGAGAGAATGAAGATGGAAGAGAAAGAAAAAGATCTTGCACAAGCTCTTGCGTTAGAAAAACTAAAGATTGACGCTGAGCAAGAAAAATTAAGATTAGCTGCTGCACATGCTCAGAAAGCAACTGATTTGGAGATAGAGAAATTGCGTATTCAGAAAGATATAGATGTTGCTGTCGCCCTAAGAAAAGTGGAGTTGGACGCTCCAAACACATCATCCAGTACACCTGTGACCAAAAACCGGATA
Organism: Oreohelix idahoensis; assembly: GCA_024509875.1. NCBI lineage: Eukaryota > Metazoa > Mollusca > Gastropoda > Stylommatophora > Oreohelicidae > Oreohelix > Oreohelix idahoensis. The sequence continues at coordinate 56,669 of JAMPIV010005074.1, read as the reverse complement.
CGATTGCCTAATTTTAACCAAAAAATCGACTGCATCGATAGTTTCTTACAACGTTTTGAGCTCAAGGTCAGTGCGTTGAAGATCCCCAAGGGTCAATGGAGTGCAACATTATGCGATTTTTTAACAGCGGACGCTCTACAGGCTTATTTTGCTCTGGACAGCGGTAGTAGAGAAGACTACGATTTTGTCAAGGAGACATTGCTACGTAAATTTCAGCTTACAGAAGCAGGATTCCGTGATAAATTTCATTCCTGTCTGCCTAGCAGGAAAGCTGACTTTGGAGAATTTATCTCATTAATAAAATTATATTCTAAAAGATGGATAGCATTGTCCGGAATTGATAAGACCTTCACTGGCTTACTTGATCTAATGTTACGTGACAAGGTGGTGTCGGCATGTAGCACCGATCTTGCCTCATTTTTTCAAGAAAGTAAACCGAAAGACCTTGAGGCAATGGAGATACTTGGGAGACAATATATGACAGCTCACCCAGATAAAGAGGTTCACAAACCAACTATAGAGGACGCACTCCCAGTATGTGTGGCTCGTCATGACTTTAGAGATGGTGGTTATAGACCTCGATCACAAAGTGTGGACAGCAGAGTAAGGCAAAGCTATAGATCCAACTACCGGGGAAAATATAACTTCCCAAGGCAGAGGTCACCATCTAGTTTCTCACAGAGGCGAGACTATGGTTATTCAAACCAAGGTCAGTGGCGGCAGAATTCTAGCCGTAATGAGGAAATGCATCACAAACGGATGGATCATAGACCCACACAAGACAATGCACCCTACAGTGCAAATAGGAATAATGGCAGATGTTGGTCATGTGCTAGGAATAGACCTTATAAGAAATATTATGGAAACAGCACTAACAAACACAGTGGGCATAATGACAATAGCAATCATGAGAAGGGTAATGCATGTGTAACTACAAAACAGAATGATGAGAAGGGAGCCGACCATGCCAATGCATGTATTGTTAGCTCACTTAATGATGAAAATTGTTATGGGTGCAAATCTTTATTCCAACCTGGTTCACAGCCCCGATTGATCTGCGGGCATGCTCTACCTGCTATGTCATCTTGTGAGAACGTGGGACGCCTCACGTTATATACTGGTTTTCTGTATAACAGGCATGTTAGTGTCCTTCGTGATTCTGGCTGTACCACTGCCGGAGTACGTAGATCATTAATTGATGAATCTGCCTTTACTGGTAAAACAGTGAAGTTCATAACATTTGGTGGGAGTATAGAGTGTTACCCAGTGGCAGAAATAGATATTGCCACAACCTTCTTTACAGGTAAGGTAAGGGCATGTGTCCTTGACCAACCAGTCTCAGACATTATCCTTGGTAATATACCAGGTATTAAAGATTGCTCTCCAGAGGAGATACATAAATGGGTTGAATCTCACCCAGTGTTGGCTAACGCTGTGGTCACTAGGACCCAGCATGCTGTTGAATCCAAGGCAGAGCCAGCTATACCATTTAGTGAGAGAGCATCTCTTCAGAATGTTCATAATGTTTCCCCCCAGTCGTTCGCGACCAAACAGTGCGAAGATGTTGCTTTGCAACAATTGTTTGCTCTAGCATGTGAAGAAGACAAAAACTTCACGTTATTGGTTTGAATTTAAAAACTCAGTACTGACTAGATGCTTTGACAACTATGTTTTAATCAGGAGACAAGTAGTTATTCCAAAGAGTTTTAGACCTATTGTATTGAATACTGCCATAACTCGCTTTTAGCTGGTCATATGGGGATTAAGCGTACTCTGTTTCGTGTCACCTCAAATTTTTATTGGCCCTGTGTTAACAGAGACGTAAAGCTATACTGCAAGTCATGTACAACTTGTCAAAAGGTAGCATGTAGGGGCAAGCACCACGCTGCACCCTTACAAGTCACTGATGTGCTATTACGGCCTTTCACCAAGTTTGCAATTGACATAGTTGGTCCTATGTCAGTCATGTCAGACAGAGGATATCGATATATCCTAACGTGTATAGACTTATGTACACATTGGCCGGAGGCCATACCATTGAAGACTATCACCTCAGCAGCTGTCTCTGATGCTTTATTTGTTATTTTTTGTCGCATAGGATTTCCTGATGAAATCTTATCAGATCGTGGTACTCAATTTATGTCTCAAATGATGAAAGATATTGAGAACATGTTAGCAATTAAGCATTCGTTCACAAGCCCATACCATCCGGAAAGCAATGGCGTTTGCGAACGTTTCAATGGCTCGTTGAAGCAGTTGTTAGGCAAAGTCACCGAGACATGTCCTCGTGACTGGGACCGAAAGTTACCAGCGGTCTTATTTGCTTACAGAGAAGTGCCCCATGAGAGCACTGGCTTTTCGCCATTTGAGTTGGTATATGGTGCCAACCCTAGAGGTCCTATGCACATACTCAAGGATTTGTTGTTGGGATCAGTGGAGGATGTTACTGTCCGCACCAGCTATGAACTGGTCATTGATCTCAGACAACGCCTTGTAGATGCATGTACTTATGCATCAAGTATGATACGTAATGCTTCACACAGGTCCAGATTGCACTGCAACCAATCTCGAAAATTACGTTCGTTCTTACCAGGAGAACAAGTATGGCTACTTCTTCCGACCAAGGAAAATAAACTGCTAATTTCGTGGCAGGGCCCTTTTAAGGTGGTTGAGAAGAAAACTGATGTAGATTATGCCATTGACATAAGGGGCAAAGTTAAAACATTTCACATCAATATGTTAAAATTATATGTGGAGCGCCCTACAGAATTAGAACCTATCTTAGACAGTACTTCTGATGAACCAGTGCAACAGACTTTGTCAGCTGTTGTGGAATCTGATGATTCTACAGCGAGCGATATTTCTTTTAATTTTCCTCTGATGCCTTTAACATCTTCCGAATCTTGGAGAGATATAACTGTATCAGGTGATTTAGATTCTAGTTATCGAGAACCGGCTCTTGCTGTTTTAGAATCTTTCTCTGATGTGCTGACTGAACTTCCAGGTCGCACTGATGTTATCTCTCATGATATTACTTTGACTGATGATCACCCTATCAAACTCAGACCGTATACTATACCCTATATTGCATTACATGAGCTTTTACAGTAGCATTTATGTAACACTGTGAAGGATCACAGATTCTACACTGTCTAGAATAAATAATGGTTCGCTCACAAATATACGTGTATATAATGTTTTAACAATAACATTGACTCCATTAACTCCACACAAAATAATCATTATATAATCGACATCAATATTTTAACAATAACATTGACTATATTCACTCCATACAAAATAATCATTATATACTCGACATCAATGTTTTAACAATAACACTAACTATATTCACTCCATACAAACTAATTGTTCTATAACAAAGATAAAGGAACCCGTTACACGCCCATTGAGGCATATTGGGAATATGGTGTTAGGCCCATATTATCTTGACCGTCGGCAAACGAGGGGGGATGTGGTCGGCATCACGCCGGCAGCCTTAACCTTCCCAGAGTAGCTCTGGTACCCATTTGGGGCTGGGTCGACCCAGGAGCCGTTTGTGGCCTAAAAATTTTTCAGCCTCATCTGGGGATCGAACCATAGACCACTGCGCTAGGAAGCCAGTGCACTAACCACTATGCTACCGCGGCTCCTAATTGTTCTATACTCGACATCAATGTTTTAACAATAACACTAACTATATTCACTCCATACAAAATAATTGTTCTATACTCGACATCAATGTTTTAACAATACCACTAACTATATTCACTCCATACAAAATAATTGTTCTATACTCGACATCAATGTTTTAACAATAACACTAACTATATTCACTCCTTACAAAATAATTGTTCTATACTCGACAACAATGTTTTAACAATAACACTATATTCACTCCATACAAAATAATCATTATATACTCGACATCAATATTTTAACAATAACACTGACTATATTCACTCCATATAAAATAATTGTTATATACTCGACATCATCATTTTTTGAGCTTCTTATGAAGCATGGATTAACCACTGCAACAAATCCCACAGGAAGCCTGCACGATGCAGTTACAAACTCTGGTAGCAGTTGTCCTTGTAGAAATCTGTTTTACATGATAAGGTTGTCTGGTAGTAGTGGTCCTTGTAGAAATGTGTTGACATGATGAGGTTGTCTGGTAGTAGTGGTCCTTATAGAAATGTTTTACATGATGAGGTTGGGCTGGTAACAGTGGCCCTTGTAGAAATGTGTTTTACATGATGAGGTTGTGTCGTAAATTTATTTTGAGAGAAATGGTCTTAGAAATAGTGGTCCTGTTTAGAGTGGATAATGATGGTAAAAGCTCAGTTATAGAAAAGGTTAGAGAGTAAATAGTTGCTTCACAGAGTGCTGTGGAGAGTAAAGACAGACTTATTTACGACAAATTGTTTCTCTCAATCTTCTCTTCAGACTCTGCTGGTCAAACAATTATTTGCCAGTTTCCAGACACACTCCTGCGCTCACACCGATTTGGTGCTTCAAACACACAGACGTACGTGGATACAAACTATATTAAACAAATAGGGGAAATTTGGGCTTTGGGTATTCCAACACAGTACTAAATAAGCTTATGATGTTTATTAACCTTAAAAAAAATCAAATCACAACAACTATCAGGTGTTACAGAAAAAAATATCATAAGTACAGAAAATGCAATAACAAGGTGGGGAGGGGCTAAAGAAGATTGGTATCGACTAAGCCCTTCCCGCTTATTAGACAAAGATAAACCCAGTCCAAAGATAGATAGTTATCAGGAACATAGGTAATGTAACACAACAGTGAATTTAATTACTCTGAAAGAGGTGTTACAATCTTAGGTATGGGTGGTAGAAAGAAATCCTGTTATTCCCCATTGTTCTTCTCTTTACTAATCAAATGCAAAAAAGGGGTGGGGGGGGGGGGGGTAAACAGAGTTAACAAAATATCACACTTAAAGGAACAATGCAGGGTATACAGAAAATGTATTACCCGGTAGGCAAGTTAACAACTGGTTTTCAAAAAATTAAATCTCCTGTCATTCATGCACGCGCGTGAGGATCCACACTCATATACTCACACACACTTACCGATTGCAGTATCAGACAATCCATAGAATTATATAATAAGCAATTTCACTCTTGACATATGAAAATGTCTGGTATTTCGATGTCCCGTCCCAGATTTAGCGAGATTGGCTGATAGCAAATATTCCCACTTATCGCCTGACTTAAAGCCTAAGAGTTCTTGTGTTTTATTATACAAAAAGGAGTCTATGGGATGGCACTGACACAGTTCGACACGGGGGTGAAAATGAAGTGGTCTCTTAATTTCGCTGCTGGAGGTAAAATTCCTTCAAGGCGTGATGATAGCAACTGACCGGTAAGTTTTTTAAATCCAGTGAGGAAAACTAGGCTCAGTCACAGTCAGGTAAATAGGTACTCTCTCACAGTAGAGCAGTAAATAAAATATTGCTACTTGCAACTGTTCATCTTCCAGTTTATCTCACAGATTGAAATTTAATTTGATGATTTATTTAAATGTTCTTGGGTAGGCCTTCTTTCATGTAATTATGATAGCTAGGTCGCATCGGACCGCCACAAGATTAAATTTAAAAAATGTTTCATCAATATGTCTTGAAGTTTAAGAACCGAGTCTGGCAGACTCTGTATGATTTCTTTATGCTGGGATTGCAAAGGTGATCATTCTATAGAAAAAGATAGAAAACCCATGACAACATAATCATACCTCAAAAATCAAATAATATTCTAATGCGCGATAAACTTACCGTTACGGCTATTATATACACTTGCGTATTTAATTATGTATTTAAGAAAACACGTCACGAGTCTAATGGTTAAAATACACATCTATATATATAGGACTTAACTAAATTTATTAATTATAAATTCCTTCGCGACTTTAAAATTTACTTTAACATTTAAGCATCTATTATTTTTTTGGAAATATTATAATAGATATATCATTAAATTTACCACTCGAACTTTTGGGATGAGTTTAATTTAATAGATTTAAATAAACACAAAATCCAGTGAAATAAAACTAAAGCACTAGACCACTGATCACTTTAACAAATATATTATACCGTGCACAGAAACAGAAATAAATCCAATGTAGCCACCAATTCAGATGGAAATCTAGCAGAATTTCTACTATAGCTAGTGAATCTTAAATCTCTGGTGACCGAATTATAACATGGCTTTCTACGTGGTCTGTATATATCTAACTGGAATGCAAGATTGGGGGGACATGTTAGAATTTGACACCTTTTTAGATCTCATGAGACTTTCGGGGATCTGACCGCCAGACTAAAGAGAGATGCCGCCCTTGGTCTTCCGTATCTCCGCTCGCTGCTTCCGCATCGGCTTTCCCGTTCGCTCCCACTGCGATCGGTTCTGTGGTTAACACCGAGATGCGAAATACCGGCAGGAAACTTGCGTCGCTCGTTTCATGGACCACTACTGCCTTTGATAGCGCCGATAGTCTTTCCTGAGATCCCTCAGTCTGTTTGATCGTGTGCCGCTACTTTCTGTTTGATTCTAGCACCGCCCCCACTGGGCCAATTTAATGAAAATACTGCATATGATTGTTCAAGAGATGTCCGCGGGGGTGATTTTGCTTCTCCTTAAATCAATGCGATGACCAGAATGTACGGTAGATAAACTGTCCACATATTAATCAGCAAACGTGTTGACCATCTGTGTGGAACGGTTGCATAGCTAATGAGTCCAGGTGAAAAAAAATCCCGTTTGACGAAAAGTTACCACAATATTCGGGGGCACTGATGTTATTCAAAGGGGTCGTTACAAAAGGTCGTACTATATCATCCAACACTTCAGGGTCATTCAGGTACAGCTGAGTTCGTCTGTCACAATCGTCCCCTCTTTTGAGACATGAAAACCTCTTTTCATGTTTGATTTATGACAATGAAGCTGCCCTGATCGGTAGCTTTAGGATGATTGGTATCTTCAACTTCCTCCTCTTACGCCGTAGTCCAGTTTCTACTCAGGAAATCAGCCGCGACATTCTGTCTTCCCAGAATGTATTCCACTTTGAAAGAATAAACGCTTAAAAGAAGGGCCCAACGCATGCTCCTTGCGTTAAATTCTTTATTGGAACCGAGAAAGGCTAACGGAGCGTGGTCTGTTTGCACCGTGAAAGATGTACCATAGAGAAACTCATGATGGCGTCTGATACCGTCAATCAGGGCGAGGCATTCTCTTTCGACTACGCTGTAGTTCCGTTCAGCTTTATTTAATTTCCGACTGCGATAGGCAACTGGAAATAGCATGTTCGGGTTACTGTCATTGGCTTGAAGCAGTGTTGACCCGATGCCCTGACCTGACGCGTCGACCCGCAGTACAAAAGGTTTCTTGAGGTCAGGCAACCTCAAAATGGGGTATGCAGACAACTGTCCTTTCAAAGTGCTGTACGCATGATCGCACTTTTGATCCCAAATGACCTTATCAGGACACCCTTTCTTAGTGAGGTCAGTCAGAGGTGCCGTCAGTCCGTTGAAGTTCTGGATGTACTTCTGGTAATATGCACATAGTGATAGGAACGAACGAGTGTCTTTCTTGGTTCGGGGCCTTTTTGCTGCAATTATTTTCTCCACGTTCTTCTTAACGGGCCAACTACAGCCGTGAGAAATAGTATGCCCCAGGAAGTCTAGCTTTTCAAACCCGATAAGACATTTGCTAGGTCTGGCCGTGAGACCAGTTTCCTGTAGTCTTCTGAGGAGCATAGCAACTGTAGCAATATGTTCGTCGTAGGTTTCCGATGCAATTAATATGTCATACATGATATTATGGATATGGGGACTTTGCAAAGGTTCTAGAAGCTTCCTCATCATCCTGGTGAACACTCCTGGTGCGTTATGCAATCCGAACGGCATCACATTAAATGTGTAATGTCCTTCACTAATGCTGAAAGCTAACAAAGGTTTAATTTCCTCCTTGACTGGTATTTGATAATAACCTTTACTGAGGTCAATCTTGGAGAAAATCTTTGCTTTGCTGAGCTTGGTGAACAACTTAGGAACCGTTTGGAGAGGTTCAGGCTGGAATTCCGTAACAGCGTTTAGCAGTTGGTAATCTATACACAGCCGAACTTCCTTATTGAGCTTCTGCAACAGCACTACACTCGAACTGTAAGGAGATGTAGACTCACTGATAATTCCTGCCTGACGCAGCTTGTCTATTTTTCCGCGAAGTGCATCAGCTCTAGCGTACGGGATGGGGTAAACTCTGGTTCGAACAGGGGTCTCGTTTGTTAATTTCATATCAAATTCGATGAGATTTGTTCGACCAGGTACATCCGTTAAGACTGCACTGTACTGTTTTTTTAGCGCCCTGGTTTCTGTTTGTTGTTCTGGTGAGAGATTGTCGCCGAACTTGACATCTTTAAAGGATTCTGTGGGTTGCATAGGGTACTCCATGCAACCATCATCATCTTCCTCGTCTTCCGTTGCTATGGCGACAGCCAGGAGATGCTCGGAGGATGGCACCGGTCTTTCTAAATATTTCTTAAGCAGATTTATGTGGAAGACCTTCTCCTTTCCTTTGATGGAGATCTTGTAATTGGTACGTGAGATCTTTTTAAGGACGGTAAACGACCCTTGCCATCCGATGCAAAGTTTGGTGCTTCCGGTTGGAAGTAGCAACAAAACTTTCTCCCCTGGTTGTAGTTCTCTCTCTTTTGCAGCTTTGTTGTATCTTTTAGGTTGTTTAGCGCGGGCTTTCGTAAGGTTGGTTGTAGCTAGATCCCATCCTAGCTTTAACCTTTCCTTGAGCTCAGATACATACTTGCTTGCAGAGACGAAAGTCTCGTCAGCCTTTTGGTCTGTCAGTGACCGAAGTAAGGTGTTGCGTAAGAAATTCTCGCAACATCGTTTTGTGTACAATATATATATTTTTTAATGAAAGGGAAATAATCATGTGAAATTTATAGTCACTTTTCATAGTAAGCAGTTGTCTTCTCGCGTTGGTGTCGATGGTTGTTAAGTTTGTTAAGCGTTCTTGAATCGTGTCCATGTATGGACTTGCTAGGCCACTTTTCTCAGAAAGCGGTTGGCAACTGGTTGTGTTCTCCTTAAAAGGTAATCATTCTTAAGTTGGTTCTCAGTAAAGGTCCTTACGTCTTAAGTTTTTCTGAACTGTGTTCGAAATCGCGCTTTACTGCGCATGTCTAAGTCTTGGGTTTTTGTTGAACGATTTCCGCCCAGCAGTCAGAGAGCGAAGATTTCGATAGCGAGAGGGACGTCTCCGTGAGAGCGTCTCTGCTATTTTATTCTGTCAGGAATGTGAAGTCCTCTTATAGATTGCTCATTTATTTGAGATGATATTTCTATTGTAATTCAATTCGCCTGGAGGCGTTTAAGTTCTGTGGTTTATTCCCTGAAGACCAGGTAATGACATTTTACAGTAACTTTATCGATATCTGTTCGTGAGTGACATTTGATTCGTAGCCTGTCTTTGAAAGTCGTCATCATGAGATGTCTTCTCAGCTCACATATTGCTACGTTGTACCGCATCGGGTTGATGCATGTCACAAGGACTATTACTTGCTACTTCGCTACATGAACTAGGTTTGAAACCTTTTGTTAACTAGAGGATTCTTTGAGGACATTATTGATACTTCAGAAGACGTGCCTGTCTTGCTGAAGTCAGATTAAGGAGAGTGAACTGATCTCATACATCTTGTTATCTCCTGGCTAAGATAGAAAGAGATGGAGAATTTTCCCGATTACATCACAGCCTTATAATGTATTGACATGCCTATGATTCATCTTTATTATGATGCTGTCTACCGTCCATTGCTGTACTGACTATGTTGCTGTGATAATGACTGTATGATGTACCTACATATTCGCGTATACGTTTTGTCACTGTGGCGTCCACAATAAATGATACAAGAAAACGTCACTAGCTGTTGCAAGCATCTTTGACTTTACACGTCGTGCATTAACGTGACGTCTTTGTGTGAACTGCCCTGTATTGCTAATGCTCACTGTTTGAGTACACATCTGCATCCTACACAACCAGACCACAGATACCACATTATGTCTTCATCGTCTTCTACAATAATGGCGTACAACATAATGGCTTCTATCATTTGACAAATTGGTATCTATCATTTGGTGGCCATAAGCTGGTTTGGTCTGGTACCAGCATACACGGGGTCCCTTACCCACTTCATTCAACAAACAGCATCCTTCAAGAAATCAACATACAGCATTTTTTTCAAGATATTCTACAACTACATAAAGAATCCTGAAACTACTCGGCGTTGTCCGGTATCCTTATGGACTTAACTTTTTGTTGCAATTTTGGGAGCCTAAATGACAGTACCCTGCGTTGAGTCGTACATTGCCAGTTAAAGCGTGTTGCTGTCCTCCTTCCATCAAGTTGCTGTCGTTTGAGAAGGCCAAGTACCGATTTCCATCAACTTACTTTTGGATAAGAAGGTCAAGTGCCGAAACAACTCAACATACAGTATTTAGAAGCTCAAGTCTCAACCATCGTCTTAGCTGTTTGATGCAAGTTCAGATGTGTGATCAACGTTGGATCTTCGATCTTAGAATGCTGATTACCACCTGTTTTTTGCTGTACTGACGATTGGAAGCCCATAAGTTAAGTGGCCTGTTTGTTCGTAAACTGTGCCCTTATACTTCTGCTGAGTCTTCTGTGTTCATCTCATTCTTTTGTCATATTGTTATATGTTATTTGTTTATATGTTACTTGTATAACTATATGTTTATATTTCGCGGGTTTTTCGGTTGGGTGGTGTCTCCCTTAGATCATACCACGCCATAGAGGTCGTCTATCGTGAGCGTTTTCTGTAGGGTGTGCAAATTTCCGATACTGGAATTTGCTAAGCGACTTTTGTTGCTATTTCTGTGAGTTGTGATGGCATGTATTAATATTGTTTTCGTTATTATTTCGCATTCTTTAGTTTTGTTTTGATTTGTTTGGATTTGTTAGCCTCCTCTTTACTATAGTTTAGTTTCATACAACATTTTTGTTTATACACTGTGGTGTCATGTGTATTGTCTAATATCTTAGCAGATATCATCACATTTTTTGTGATATTTCTTTAATTTCCGCTTTATTTTTAGTTGATTACTGCGAATGTTTTCGTATTGTTGCTGATCTTTGTTATTGTTTACATTGTTATTGTTTACATTGTTTGCATTGTTTACATTTTCAATGTTTACATTGTGCTTGTGTTTACATAGTCATTGGTTACACTTATAGTAATTAGTTAATGGATTATGCTAATGCACTATTACTACTACACTGATGATAAATAAATGATGAATAGTGTTGTGCACTATTGAATGAGAAGTGCACCTATAATCAAGAATTGATTGTTGACATTTCATATACAAGTTCTTTGATTGGAGACTTGTTTTCCCACAGAGATTGGGATAAAATAATGTGATGTGAATATACAAGTGCTTAATTTAAGGCTTGTTACACTTAGGTTTGGAATAAGATTAGTTAATTATGTCAGGTTTTTGGACTCATATGTTAGACAACATGTCTACACTTGAGTACTTTATTGAACAGGGTAAATCCCTTGGAAAGACTGGTGATAATTTGGAAGAGTATGCTACTGCTCTATATAATAAAGCGCTGAAGTCTGAGGAAAAAAGACAGAAAGCAGAAGCTGAGCAGAAAAAAATTGATTCTGAGAATCTGAGACTGCAGATGCAGGCAGATGAAAGGAAATTCCAGATGGAAATGGAGAAACTAAAAAGGGAATCAGAAGCTGAGGAGAGAAAACTCCAGCTACAACTAGAAGCAGAAAATAAAAGACTTGAAAAAGAAGCAGAAAATAAAAGACTTGAAAAAGAGGCTGAGAGTAAAAGACTGGAGAAAGAAGCAGAAAATAAAAGACTTGAAAAAGAGGCTGAGAATAAAAGACTGGAGAAAGAGGCTGAAAATAAAAGATTAGAAAAACAAGCTCAGGTTGAAGAAAAAAAGTTACAGGCTCAGGCTGAAGAAAAAAAGTTACAGGCTCAGGCTGAAGAAAGAAAGTTACAGACTGAGGCTGAGGAAAGAAGGTTACAAAGAGAGTCTGATGAGAGAAAAAAAAAAGCAAAAATGGAACATGAAGAAAAACTCTTAGCTTTAGAGTTGGAGAAGTTGAAATTGATGAGCATGAGTAATGCTAATGATGCAAACAAGTGTTCATCGTTTGATAAGGCTAATAATGATACTTTTAAGATTAAGTTACCAACATTTAGTCCTTCCAGTGATGACATAATGTTCTATCTGGACAGATTTGAACAAGCATGTACAGCTCATAACATAGACAAAGCAAAATATGTTTATCAGTTATCAGGGATACTGACAGGTAAAGCTCTAAGTATATTAAATATGGTGGATGAACCTGACAAAAACAATTATGAGGTTGTCAGGGCCGCTTTGTTAAAGAAATATCAGCTTAACGAAGACGGCTATCGTCTACAATTTAAAAACATGTTACCTGAAAATGGAGTTGAATTCTCCGAGTTTATTGCAAGAATACGCATTACTTTCTCACGATGGGTTGAACTATCTAAGACGGAAAAAACTTAGAAGGACTTATGGACTTAATACTTAGAGACAAAGTCATGTCGTCTGTCAATGAGTCTTTCCTTGCTTTCCTTCATGAACGTAAACCTAAAACAATAAAAGAAATGGAAGATTTCTGTTGCCAATACGTAACTGCGCACCCTCACATAACCATGGGTAACTCTAAGGTGAAAGAAGGTTTACCAGTTGCTTCGGCAGCTCCGTATGGTCAAAACTTTGCTCGTAGATCCCAACAAAATTTTGATAGAAAGAGTAGCGGTAATTTCTGTCAAAATCATGGAAATCAATTTCATGGTGATTCTTCTTCGAAGAATTGGAGACAACCTGATAGTACTCGTTACTATCACCCTAATAATTATAGGCATTTCAAAAGAGGATATGGTAATAGAGGTTATTCCTGCCGAAGACCTCAAAACCAAACAAATAGATGTTCGCATCAATGTGAACATGATAGTAATCGTGGAAACTGGAATTCGAACCAGGATAACAATTACAATAGAGACAATAATAACTGCAGAGATAATAATAACTCTGATAACTTCAGAGGTAATAATAGTCGGGGTAGATCTCAACACAAAAAAAAGAGATATCAGCAGGCTAATTCTGTACAACAGGAAACTGAGGGAGCCTGTAATCATGTTGTTGATAATAAAAACTTTGACGCTGTCACTGGTTCTGCTTTTGACTTTGAGAGAGCAAACAAATGCCCCCAATGCAGTACTTTATTCGAACCGGGTACCATAACTACTTTGAGTTGTGGTCACCCACTTCCCGCTCTTCCTGCTGCTGTTGCGCATGACGGGAGGGGTTCTTTAATCCTACATAAGGGTCTTGTTAATGATACTCCGGTCTCACTACTTTTCGATTCCGGATGCACCACTATTGGTGTTAGACAATCGCTTGTAGATCCATCTTGTGCTACAGGAAAGGTTATTAAATGTGTCACATTTGGCGGCACTCTAGAAAAATATCCTACTGCTGTAATTCGCATTGCCACTCCTTTCTTTACTGGAGATGTGCATGCTTGTCTCTTACCTAATCCTATTGCGGACCTTATTATTGGTCGTATTCACGGAGTTAGGGAGTGTACCCCACAGCAGATTGCTGCTTGGGAAGATAATAACATGCAAGCTACAAATGCAGTGGTTACAAGAGCACAAGCTCTACAAACACCCGAAACTTCACTGAATAGTGATAATGAAGTTGATAGCCAAGATAGTCACTTAGTAATCACTCGTGACTCTTTCATAAAATTGCAAGAAGAAGATCCTTCTTTAAAAAAATTCTTCATTCTTGCGAAGAAAGGTGATCCGAATCAGGATACAAATAGAAAATCTTGGATTGCAATGAGAAACGGCGTACTTGTACGTATGGTACAAGATTCGACTACGTCGGCACATTCGCAAATTCTTGTTCCCAAGAGCATGAGAGTGCAAATATTGCAACATGCTCATGACTCGCAATGTGCTGGACATATGGGTTTTTCCCGTACGAAGTCGAGAGTCCTTGCGGCTTTCTTTTGGCCTTTTGTCAATAAGGACATTCGTATTTACTGCCGATCATGCAAGGTATGTCAGGAGGTCAAATCTAGAGGACCACGACATGCTGCGCCTATCCAGGCTGCTGACATCCCTATTCGGCCGTTTCAGAAAATGGCCATAGATATTATTGGCCCTTTTAAGGTCAAGTCGGCCAGAGGACATCAGTTTATCCTTACATGTGTCGATATGTGCACACGTTGGCCAGAGGCTATTCCTCTTAAGAGCATATCTACTACAGATATCGCAGATGCTCTTTGGTTGATATTTTCTCGCTTGGGGTTCCCCAGAGAAATATTGTCAGACCATGGCACTCAACTCATATCTGACACTATGTCACAGGTAATGTCTACCTTACATATTGAACGATCTCTCAGTAGTATCTACCATCCTATGTCTAATGGGTTAGTTGAGCGTCTGAATAGAACGCTCAAGACTTTGCTTGGTAAGATAACTGAAGATCATCCTCAAGATTGGGACAGGGTTTTACCCGCGGCTCTCTTTGCCTATAGAGAAGTCCCTAATGAACACACAGGATTTTCTCCCTTCGAACTTGTCTTTGGCGCGCGTCCACGCGGCCCTATGTCTTTATTACACGATCTCATCACTGCCGATGATATTAGCGATGAAACTCAATCCTCATATGAGTATGTCATTGCTCTTAGACAAAAGATCATTGAGGCATGTAAGCTAGCAACTGCTTCATCAGAAATTGCTAAAGAGAAGGCAAGGCAGTTTGCTAACAAGAATAGATGTCTACGACAACTTTGTCCAGGTGACAAAGCATTCGTCCTACTCCCCAGTAGGGAAAATAGACTTCTTATTGCATGGAAAGGTCCGTATGCAATAGTCTCTCGGATTTCCGATGTTGACTATGTGGTCGATATTGATGGAAAGCATAAAACTTTCCACATAAACATGCTTTCGGAATTTCACGAACGTCCGGACTATTTGCTGCCTATTTTCCAGGCAACGGATGATGCTCCTGCACCTCACGGTCATTATTCATCCCTGTCTGTCATACAGGATGAGGAATCTACCTTCTCTGATGTCAATCTTCCCCTTCCAGTGGTTCCATTACATTCCACGGAATCTTGGAAAAACGTTTCTGTTTCTCCTAATCTTTCTGGTGACGAACATCGACAAGTCTCGTCGATGTTACAAACATTTCAGGATGTTCTCACTGACATCCCTGGACACACAGATGTCATAGAACATGACATAATTCTTACCGACAATAATCCAATTAGGGTTAGGCCTTATCCTATCCCTATACACTTTCAGTCGCAAGTGGAAAAGGAATTGGATGAAATGATTCAATTAAATATAATTGAACCATCGACTTCACCATATTCTTCTTCCATGGTTATTGTCCGGAAGAAGGATAAGAACATACGAATTTGCGTTGATTATCGCAAATTGAATCAGGTCACAAAGTTCGATGCTGAACCGATGCCTTTGTTAGAAGATCTACTGATTAGACTTTCTAATTCTAGATTCTTCACTAAACTTGACTTGTCTAAAGGTTATTGGCAAGTGCCTTTAGCAGAGCATGCCAAACCTCTTACTGCTTTTTCTACACCTAGGGGTCTATTTCAATGGAATGTTATGCCTTTTGGTCTCATGAACGCCCCTGCCACTTTCGTTCGCATGATGCGTCGAATTCTTTCACATCGTTCGGATGTCATCGCATACTTAGATGACATCTGTCTCTTCAGTGATACCTGGGAAGATCACTATTTAGGGTTATATGACTTACTGTCCACTCTACGTGAGAATAATTTGACAGCAAAACCTGCTAAAGCTTTTGTTGGTTTTGGTGAAATCTCTTTCCTGGGTCATCGTGTTGGTCATGGTCTCTTGAAGACAGAAGACCACAATACTTCCAAAATACTGAACATCTCTGTTCCTAAAACGAAGAAACAAGTTAGGAGTCTCTTAGGTTTAATTCAATTTTATGGGAGATTTATTCCAAATTTATCTTCGATCATGGCACCTCTCTCAACATTGTTGAAGAAAGGTTCGCCTAATCTGGTCCGTTGGTCTGAAGAATGCCAATCTTCACTAGACCAAATCAAGAATATATTTTCTTCTCCTCCCATCTTAAGATTACCTACTCTTGATAGGACTTTTGTTCTTCGGAGTGATGCTTCATCCACTGGGATTGGAGCAGCACTGATGCAAGAATATGCAAATACTCTGCATCCTGTTATGTACATTTCTAGAAAACTAAATGCGGCAGAGAGGAACTACTCGGTTTTAGACCGTGAGTTGTTAGCGATGGTTTGGTCAATTCTCAAACTACAAAGATTCCTCCTGGGCGCACATTTCATTCTAGAGACTGATCAAAAAGCTCTTACAGCTATTCAGACTAAGAATTTGAAGAGTTCGAGATCCACTCGATATGCTATTGCTCTTCAACCTTTTCACTTCACGGTACGAGCTATCCGTGGTGCGGATAATGTGATGGCTGACATTTTGTCTAGATGCCCACATGACTCCAACTAATACTTCTGTCCTATATTTCCATATATTACAGAGTCATAACACCTATATTACTACAATAGATTAGCACATCTGTACTCACTTTATATGTACACACTATCGTGCTTTGTTATCATCTTCTTCTGTTCGTTTTTTAAGATGATAGAGGAAGACTGAGTAGTTAATATAAGGGCCGTAAGTTTACTAAACAGCCACAATTATTAATAATGTATTGTACCTTATGAAGCATATTAGTTATTAATTAGCATTATATTGCTTGTACTTTCTCAGAATGTCATTGATGAGCTGAGGACTTACCTTACTATTATCAAGCATGACGAGTTCTAGATTGTGTACTTACCCTCGGAATGCCAGAGCATATGTCCTGGATCGTCATGTAGTTTAACTTTACTATGTACTTATGTCATTACATGTCAAAGAATGTACTATTTAAATTTTCCTATCAGATTTGTACATCCATTTTTTTAAAGACAATATTAGAGTATGCTGTTTAATGATGATTATAGTAACTTGCATACGTATATTGTGTTTACATGCTAGCGTGATGTGTGTTGGTGACACCTCCCCGATATGAATATTTTTTGGATACAGATTTATTTTTCTGTTGAGATATATTCTCACCAGACGCTCTATATTTAGCCTCATCATAGGCAATTTAATTTAATTATCCACGCATAATTTGTGCGTTTTGAGCCGCTTATCGCATGCTCTTGGATATTAAAAAAAAAATATGTTCCACATTTTTTTTTATCGGGAGGTGGTGGTGATATGTTGCGTAAGAAATTCTCGCAACATCGTTTTGTGTACAATATATATATTTTTTAATGAAAGGGAAATAATCATGTGAAATTTATAGTCACTTTTCATAGTAAGCAGTTGTCTTCTCGCGTTGGTGTCGATGGTTGTTAAGTTTGTTAAGCGTTCTTGAATCGTGTCCATGTATGGACTTGCTAGGCCGCTTTTCTCAGAAAGCGGTTGGCAACTAGTTGTGTTCTCCTTATAAGGTAATCATTCTTAAGTTGGTTCTCAGTAAAGGTCCTTACGTCTTAAGTTTTCTGAACTGTGTTCGAAATTGCGCTTTACTGCGCATGTCTAAGTCTTGGGTTTTTGTTGAACGATTTCCGCCCAGCAGTCAGAGAGCGAAGATTTCGATAACGAGAGGGACGTCTCCGTGAGAGCGTCTCTGCTATTTTATTCTGTCAGGAATGTGAAGTCCTCTTATAGATTGCTCATTTATTTGAGATGATATTTCTATTGTAATTCAATTCGCCTGGAGGCGTTTAAGTTCTGTGGTTTATTCCCTGAAGACCAGGTAATGACATTTTACAGTAACTTTATCGATATCTGTTCGTGAGTGACATTTGATTCGTAGCCTGTCTTTGAAAGTCGTCATCATGAGATGTCTTCTCAGCTCACATATTGCTACGTTGTACCGCATCGGGTTGATGCATGTCACAAGGACTATTACTTGCTACTTCGCTACATGACCTAGGTTTGAAACCTTTTGTTAACTAGAGGATTCTTTGAGGACATTATTGATACTTCAGAAGACGTGCCTGTCTTGCTGAAGTCAGATTAAGGAGAGTGAACTGATCTCATACATCTTGTTATCTCCTGGCTAAGATAGAAAGAGATGGAGAATTTTCCCGATTACATCACAGCCTTATAATGTATTGACATGCCTATGATTCATCTTTATTATGATGCTGTCTACCGTCCATTGCTGTACTGACTATGTTGCTGTGATAATGACTGTATGATGTACCTACATATTCGCGTATACGTTTTGTCACTGTGGCGTCCACAATAAATGATACAAGAAAACGTCACTAGCTGTTGCAAGCATCTTTGACTTTACACGTCGTGCATTAACGTGACGTCTTTGTGTGAACTGCCCTGTATTGCTAATGCTCACTGTTTGAGTACACATCTGCATCCTACACAACCAGACCACAGATACCACATTATGTCTTCATCGTCTTCTACAATAATGGCGTACAACATAATGGCTTCTATCATTTGACAAATTGGTATCTATCATAAGGCTTCTAGTGGCCCCTTTATAGATCTGCCAAATAAAAGTGTAGCAGGCGGGAATCCCGTAGACGCTTGGGGAACCTCTCGGTAGGCGAATAAGGCAGCCGATATATATAGGTCCCAGTCTTCCGGTTTCTCCTGACCCAGCTTATGCAACATGGTGGTGAGGCTGCCATTAAAACGTTCCACGAACCCATTTCCGGCCGGATGGTAGGGACTGGTGTGGATATGTTTGGCCCTCAAGATCTTAAAGATCTCCATTAACAGGCTACGGAATTGGGATCCATTGTCCGTCAAAACTTGTTGAGGGAATCCCAACCGTGTAAAAATTTACACGAGGGCTTCTGCGACATGCTTGGAATCTGTGCGTGTTAGCGGTACAGCTTTGGCCCACATTGTACAAGTGTCGACTAAGGTCAAGATGAACCTGTTCCTTCTTTTGGTCTTTTCCAGGAGTCCAATGATGTCGACAGCAAACCGTTCAAATGGAGTCCCTACTATTGGCATTTGCCCCATGGGTACTGAGGGTGTCAAGTGCTTGGGTGCTACCCGTTGGCACTGGGCGCAGGATTTCACATACCTGATAATGTCAGAGTTCATTCCTGGCCACCAATAGTGGGTTTTTATTCGCTGAATAGTGGCGTTTTGTCCCATATCTCCGCTAAAGGGAAGAGAGTGCCCCATTTCTAAGATCTGGCTTCTGTACTGCGTCGGTACTAGGAGCTGGTTATTCCCCGTGTCCGGGTTGCCCGTTCTACGATACAATACGCCATCCTTTGAAAAGATGTCTCCGTTGTGTCTGGGGTCCTTAGCCATGGGCAGTTTTCTAAAGCAGAGCTCCAGAGTAGGGTCCTTTTGTTGCGCCTCCTTCAGTTCATTCGGCAACAAATTTGGCGCAGGCTCCCTCTCCTTCTTGGCGTGCACTCTTGTGGTTACCGCTGCCACAATCGGCTCCTTAGGTCTCCCAATAAACACGTATCTACATCCCAGGATAACTGGGTACATCGGATCATCCATTATGGCCGCTTTAATAACACCTCTGACAAAATCAGAGTGTATTTCTACCAGTGCGATAGGAAGCGTCCTGGGTGCATCACTCCTGAAAACTCTACTAAGTTTGACGGTTTCCTCTGTCTCCTGACCTGGTTTGACTAGGTGCCTAGCGACAATACAACTAAAGCTTAATCCAGTGTGAAAGAGACAAGTAGTTGAGGTACCATTCAAAAATACAGTTCCTCGCGTTGAGAGTCGGTTCCCCTCAGGTTGAGAATCCCTGACATTGACTCTATCTTTCGAGGCTGTATGCAAACATCCAACGCGGTTTGGACCGGTTTGTTTGCCCTGATCAGACGTTCCTGGTGTAGGGGTCTTCCCTTTTCCTTGACCTTGGTGGCCGCGCTGCCACGTAGGCTTGGTGGGTTGATCAGAATTATTATTTGGGGAACATCGGGTTTTGTAGAATTTCGATTTTTCCTGGGGAGGTCTCTGGGTATTATTTTCTCGTTGGTTATAATTCTGAGAGGAATTTGAGGAATAGGATGACTGCTCTAGATTTTGTTTACGAGATGGCTCATCTGTGGGTTTACGTTTAGTGCTGGGAAGTTCGGCCATTGCATTGGTATAGCGTTCTGCCTTATTGAGGATGTCCTCAAGCCTGACTGCGCCCTGTTCAGCCAAAAATCTGCGGGTTTCGTTTGACAAAGTTGACTTTATCTGTTCCACAAGAACAAGTTCAAGTAGTCCCTCATATGTAAGAGGTAGGTCAGATAATTCTATGCACTTTGTCAAATAGCCCGTGAGACGTGAAGAGAACTGCGGAAATGTTTCCGTGCTCTCTTTCCGGCTGTTTCTGAACATTTGCAGAAATTTTCGGGCGGTCATCTCAAACCGTTCTAGCAAGGCCTTCTTCAGCATGTCGTAATCATGTTGGTTGGTTCCTAGCTTTGTGTATACGTCATACGCATTACCTTTAATGACGTTGAGAGTTTAAGTGCCCAACGGGAACTCTCTAACCCATACAGATTTGCGAGCCTCTCGAATTTCTCTAGGAAGGTGTCAATTCTTTCATTGTGGCTAGGAAAAGACTCTAAAGCAAAAGACATCGCAGTTAATTGGGCAGATTGAGTGCTGGAGAGATCCATTGACTGAGACTGGGCGAAGACGGCTCTCCGTTATTTGAAGTAGAGGCGCCCCAACTCTCTAAAGCCTTAAGCGCCAGTACGTGCTGTCTTTCCCTCTCTCTCTCTCTTTCCCTGCGGGCTTCCATCTCTGCCTCAAGTTTCTTCTGCCCCAATTGACGATCGTCCGCTTCTTTCCTGTCTGCTCTATCCTGTGCTTCTTTCCTCCCTGCTCTCTCTTTTTCTTCCTTCCACTCAGCTTCTGCTCTCTGTTGCTCCGCGTCATACCTTTCAAGTTCCCTGTTTGACAAACAGGTTCGCGGCTTCTCCTTCTAATCCTGAGTCCTTAGCCTCGTGTCTCAAAATGGATCTTATCCTAATTCTCTCTGCCATGCCAAAGAACTGGATGCTTCTAAGACTAGAGAATAGTAAGAAAGAACAAGAAGGGAAATAACTAAAAGCCGCTAAGAGAAAAAAACCACAAAGTATAAATTTACTTGTGGTACCTCCTACTTTGTAATGTGCAAACTTATCCCCGCTATTATTGTCACTTAAGACTCTTAACGCAAGCGACTATGCCACGTTAAAAAGGTAAGTTACACTAGAAAAGAATCTACTTTTACTAACAGTAGAGAAAGATTTATATTAAACAATTTAAAAGGAAAAAAAAAATTTCCCCTAAAATTGTAATTCTCCGTCACAAAACTCCGCCCCTGAAGTCAATTTATGAGAAGAGACGTGTTAACTAGACTTTAAAAGTCAGAACAAGGCGTCTTTAGCTAAGCTCAACTCTTTTTAACTTCAAAAACCTTTAGTGACTGTAAAAACAATCACGCAATCCCAGCAAATCTTATAAAGAAAAAATTTAATTTTCTCTGCCAGAGGATAATTTAGCTAACCGAATTTATGATTATCCGTACTTTCTACTGCTGTGGAAAGAAAACAACCTGTAAATATGCTGTGTGGACGACCCAAATACTAAAAGGCGTTGTCTAGGGGTGTAATTAATTTTTTATTTATTTCCCTAAATCACAAAGACAGATCATTCACACTCTATCTAGTTAGA
Source organism: Oreohelix idahoensis (assembly GCA_024509875.1). Lineage (NCBI taxonomy): Eukaryota > Metazoa > Mollusca > Gastropoda > Stylommatophora > Oreohelicidae > Oreohelix > Oreohelix idahoensis. The sequence goes on along the minus strand of JAMPIV010005074.1, from coordinate 34,789 downwards.
CCCAGACTTAGATCAAACTCAAAAATATCTTTATCCCGGCAACCCAGCCAAGTATGCGATTGCATCAAATGTAGCTCAAGATTCCGGACGAGCAAACCAAATATTGTCGTAAATTTATTTTGAGAGAAAGAGTCTTAGAAATAGTGGTCCGGTTTAGAGTGGATACTGATGGTGAAAGCTCAGTGATAGAAAAGGTTAGAGAGTAAATAGTTGCTTCACAGAGTGCTGGGGAGAGTAAAGACAGACTTATTTACGACAAATCGTTTCTCTCAATCTTCTCTTCAGACTCTCCTGGTCAAACAATTATTTGCCAGTTTCCAGACACACTCCTGCGCTCACACCGATTTGGTGCTTCAAACACACAGACGTACGTGGATACAAACTATATTAAACAAATAGGGGAAATTTGGGCTTTGGGTATTCCAACACAGTACTAAATAAGTTTATGATGTTTATTAACCTTAAAAAATCAAATCACAACAACTATCAGGTGTTACAGAAAAAAATATCATAAGTACAGAAAATGCAAATAACAAGGTGGGGAGGGGGTGAAGAAGATTGGTATCGACTAAGCCCTTCCCGCTTATTAGACAAAGATAAACACAGTCCAACGATAGATAGTTATCAGGAACAAAGGTAATGTAACACAACAGGGAATTTAATTACTCTGAAAGAGGTGTTACAATCTTAGGTATGGGTGGTAGAAAGAAATCCTGTTATTCCCCATTGTTCTTCCCTTTACTAAGCAAATGAAAAAAAGGGGGGGGGGGACAGAGTTAACAAAATATCCCACTTAAAGGAACAATGCATGGTATACAGAAAATGTATTACCCGGTAGGCAAGTTAACAACTGGTTTTTCAAAAAATTAAATCTCCTGTCATTCATGCACGCGCGTGAGGATCCACACTCATATACTCAAACACACTTACCGATTGCAGCATCAGACAATCCATAGAATTATATAAACAGCAATTTCACTCTTGACATATGAAAATGTCTGGTACTTCGATGTCCCGCCCCAGATTTAGCGAGATTGGCTGATAGCAAATATTCCCACTTATCGCCGGACTTGAAGCCTAAGAGTTCTTGTGTTTATTATATAAAAAGTAGTCTATGGGATTGTGGTGGATTTGATGTTATGAATTGTTGTAGGTATTATTATATTTGTATTAAATTTGATTAGCTATGAAGCTCCCTGAATATACCCAATAATATTGTGAACTTTTCAGGGTACCTTTCCACTACCACCTTTTTATCTCATTCAAAATGTATTTATATTAGTATATTAAATGATTTTTTTTTGTCTTATTAATAATGTGTTTGCTACTTTTCTTTGTAGCACGCCCCTTTCAACCATCTACCATGTACATGGAGTTGTTGGTTATATCAGGACGTGTTTCCTTTATTGTAATATGTTTTTTTTAAATTTATTTTATACTATATTTTCTCGTCGGTATTTTTCCTTTTGTAGTTATAGTTCAACATGGTTTTTAAAAGAAGTTCCAAAATATGCTATTTTCTAAGTTAGTATGTTTTCAATTTTCACTGGATGGTTTCTTTGGTTAATCTGTATGTATCTGGGGCGAGCCTTTCACCAGTTTGGACTACTGACTCAAATCCTTATTTGTTTTTTATATGTTAGCTTTAGCTTTTGTAATATAGTGTTTTATTAACTTTTGCATTTCTGAAGGGGTCTTTGTGCCTATGAGATTTTCTACCCTCATTTCTACATTGTGGTTATTACAGTATGTGTTAATGTTTTGCCTCTGTTTGTCATATTTCTTGCAGTCCACCAGAAAGTGTCTAATTGTGTTTGGTTCTTGACACTCTTCACATGTGGGTTCCTCAATCATGAAATATCCAGTTCCAAGCTTGAGCCTCAGCAATTTTTTATTAATTGGTATTTTTAGTTCATCTTTTATTTGACATTTTTTGCTTGGTTTTTTAAGGATTTTATATGAGTGTCTTGCTTTTTTACTTTGGTCCCATGCTGTTATCCACTTTTTAGTTATTGCTTGAGCAATTAAGCTCTTAATTTCAAACTTCCCTAAGCCTACTTCAATTTTGTTATGGCTAGTTCTCCCCCCTTTGGCTTCTTTGTCTGCAAGCTCATTTCCTGCTATCCCCACATGTGATGGTATCCATGTTAGTGTTGCACTGCATCCTATAGTTTGTAGATATGTATTAACCTGTAGTATTTCCTCTATAATATCTGGCCTGCTACATTCATTTCTGTTTCTGATAGCTAATACTGATGATAGGGAATCTGTGAGAATGGTTACTTTTTTGGGTGGATTTTCTGCAGCTATTTCTAAAGCTTTTAGGATTGCCACTAATTCTGCTGTAAAGATGGATGTATTACTTGTTACTTTGTATCTTTTATAAATTTTTAATTTTAGTATTGCTATTCCTGCTCCTAATTGTCCTACTTCATCTTTTGACCCATCTGTATATATAGTTAGGCTATTATTTATATACCGTTCTATGTACTCTAGTGTTTTACTTTTTGCTGAGATTATGTCGTTAGATTTATTTATGATCTTTGTTAAGTGGGAGTCAGTTTCTGGCACTTTTAATTCCCATGGTGGGATCTTTGCTTTATACAGAGCACTACTGTTTATTGCATTAAATAGGTCTGGGTATTGATCCACTTTATCCATTGTTTTCCACCCTGACGGGTATCTATTATGGTTTAATGGAATGTGGCCTATGTACTGGTTACCCCTATCAAAGGTTGTATGTGCTGGGTGAGTTGGATCTTTTGCCACTCTTGCCCAGTAGCTGAATCTCAGTTCTTTTCTCCTTAGCTCCAGGGGTATAATGCCTAGCGCTACTTCTAGTGCCTATGCTGATGTTCCCGTTGAGGCACCTGCTATTATTGACAGTGCCTGGTTTTGGACTGTGTCTAGTTTTTTCTTATTGCTTGGGGCGGCTGATGCATAGACAACTCTGGCATAGTCAAGTTTGCCCCTAATAAATGATTTATAGAAGGTTAACATGGTCTTATTGCAGGCGCCCCAACCACTTCCTTTCATATATCTTAGCATGTTAATAAGTCCCCTACTGCTTTGCACTAATAGGTCTATGTGTTTGTTCCAGTTTAGTTGCTGGTCTAATACCATACCAAGAAATTTAGTTGATTTTGCTGTGCATACTTTTTGCTTATTAATGCTTATGTCAATTATATTGTTTTTAATTACACGCCCTCTACTGAAGATCATTCCTATGGTTTTTTTAACGTTTAGATTAAATCCCCACTTGTTCATCCAGTCAGATACTTTATCCATTTGCCTTTGTACTGTTTTATAGAGGAATGGGAGATTTCTTCCCGTTCTCCATATCGCAGCGTCATCTGCAAACTGGGATACGTTGTTTTTTAAGTCTTTAAACTCGTAAAGAAAGATGGTGATATTACTGATCCCTGGGGAATTCCATTCTGTTGCTCATACACCTCAGATCTATCATTGTTTATCTGTACCGTGAAGTATCTATCCTGCAGGAAGTTTTCTAGGTAATTGTAGGTTCTGCCTACTATACCTAATTTCCTGATTTTATGTAGTGCACCCTCCCTCCAACACTCATCATATGCTCTTGCTACATTAAGGAATATTGCTACTGTCTTTTCATTCCTTTTGAATCCTGTTTTAACATCATGTTCCAGCCTCAACAGTTGCTCTATTGTACTATGTTGGCTTCTAAAGCCTGCCTGGGTTGGACTGTACAAATTATGCTTTTCTAGATGAAATTTTAGTCTGCTGTTGACTATTGTTTCTAGAATTTTTCCTAGAATCGATGTTAACGATATTGGTTTGTATGAGCTGACATCACGTGTTTCCTTATCTGGCTTTAGTATGGGGATGACTACTGCTGTCTTCCATGAACATGGTATTTTTCCCGTGTGCCAGATTTTGTTGTAGAGGGATGCAATCACTCTTAGAGTTGTATTTGGTACCTTTTTGAGGATTTCATAGCTCAGAACGTCTTCCCCAGAGGTAGTATTGGTTTTTCCTGCTAAAGCTCTTTCTATTTCATCTACTGTAATATCTGCATTTAAATAATTAGCATCCTGTGTGGTGTCCATATTTTCTCCTTTAAATTTTTCTAGCAGTATTTTCCGCCTATTTATTTCTGCTTTATCTAGACTGTCTATTGAACTAACCTGATAGAAGTATTTAGCAAGTATGTTGGCTTTTTCTCTATCTGTTTCAGCTCTCTCTGGTATTTTAATTGTTGGAATTTTGAATTTCTTGTTGTTTCCTCCTTTAATTGCTTTTAGTTTTCTCCAAACTGTAGTTACTTGTGACCTATGGTTTAATGTTTGACAAAATGTTCTCCAACTCTTTTCTTTAGCTCTGAATATTATTTTATTTGTTTCATTTCTTACTTTTTTATAGTTTGTGTAATTCTCTTCAGTTTTGGCTTTTCTATACTTTTTCAGGGCCCTCTTCCTCAAGTTCGCAATAAACAGGCAGAGTCCTGAATCAATCAGTTTTCAAGCGTTTGGTACCACATTAACGTCAGTACCCAGGACCTCTGAAATGTGAAGGTATGCATCCTTCGTAATATCTAGCATACACTAATAGTCCACAGTTAAGGACATGTACATTACAAACAAACAAAAGGATCATATCCTTATACAAACTTATGCCACCATTTTCTTTTGATGTGACAATGTACACCAGTATTCCTTTCCCTAATAGTTACAACGCCACTGAAATTCCAGCTGTAATCTCTTCCATATAATAGGATAGGTGTTATGCTCCTTTATGACAATCATACATATTCTTGTAGTTTTACACCTCTCTGACAGTCTATCACATGGTGGATCAATCTTTAGGCTTTGCCTCATGGTCGCTTTAGACCCACTCATGTCCCGACATATATTATTATTTCACATTCAATTTTTATATAAAATACATGTTAATAAATGTCAATCTTACCACAATTTTCAATGAAATATACACAGAGACGATGACTGACACAGTTTCGATCTGTTTTATTGCCCAGGCTGCTTAGAACTTGTATTTTAAAGCACAGCCTGTTCTCATCTATCACTGTTGAAAATTTTCTGGAAATGGCGTCACCCTAACGCTTATTGTGACAATATCGATTCGGTTAGCCAATCTCTATTAATTTTACAGTGTAAACAGTCTTTTCAAAAAATATCATTCAAACTTTTCCTACGTTACTAGGTTATTTATGTTTATTCAAAGGTGAGCCAATAATATTTCGTCTTACTTCAAATGCCACCCAATCGGATTCACTGTACTATCCTAGCCTATCTGTCACCTACTTTTTTTCCCAAAAAATATGCGATCCAATATAAGCAGATATGACTTGACCTGACAGTATCTCTGATCTCTATGTATTGTTTTATCAATATTTAATTAGTTAAGGGACTATTTATATAACTAATAACATATTCTTGGTCAGCAAGTCTTCAGGTACACGAATATACAATTTTTAAGGGGCTATGTGGTTTGGTTCAAAATTCTATCTTTTTTTCTATGTTGGTTTTTTATTTTTAAACTACCTCCTGTTCACTTCTTTTCTCATGTACTTATGAGATAATTACGAGAGCTTAGGTCATTCATAATAAGAGCTTAACATGTTTACATGACCGTGGTGTCCACAATTCCAACTTTTTCATTGTCTTTGGGGAAACCCCTAAGGCAAAGCGTGCAAGTTGGTTGTAGAGTTAGAACCAATGCGAAACGAATTAGCATTTCATCTATCCTTGCCCCTCCTCGTTCCACAATGCATTTTAGGCAAATATTTTCTTAGAACTAGGAAAAGTGGGTGTTTATGTCAAGGACGAATTTGAAAAATTGGGTACCGTTTTGTTCGGCTATTCGTTAGCAAATAATAATCTGAGGCGTAGGCGATACCAACCGTTCTAGCAGAAAATTCTTTTGTACTTTCTTATCTTTGCCTTTATGCCCTATATTGTTATATACTAATTTAAATATTGTATTTAGAAGTCACTACACATCTCCCCCCTTTAGAACAGACGATCATATGTTAGTTCGTACTTATAAATACACATAGACGAATTTACTATCTATGCCTGGTGACTACTCTGATGTTCGTCGTACGGATGTCTGCTTAAAAAATCAGCTCCCACATTAGTTTTTCCGGGAATGTACTCTATGGTAAACTGGAATGGCTGTAAGAGCAAAGATCAGCGTAATAATCTAGCATTTTCATGCCTTGCTTGTGACAGACACACGAGTGGTTTATGATCTGTCTGGATCTTAAATGATTTTCCATAAAGATAAATTTGGAACTTTTTTATAGCTTATATGACTGCCAGACATTCTTTTTCACATGTTGAATATTTTTGTTCTGCTGTGTTCAACTTACGGCTAGCATACGCTACTGGGGTTAATTCCCCATCAAGTGAATTTGACCGTTGTAATAGAGCTGCACCGAAACCGATATTACTGGCATCCGTTCTCATTATGAATTCTTGACTCAAGTCAGGTAATTTCAAAATAGGCCTGCTTGTGAGCTTTTCTTTCAATTCTTGGTATGCTAATTCACATTGTGCTGTCCAAATAATTCTATCAGGATTTCCTTTGCGCGTTAAATAAGTCAATGGAGCACATATGGAGTTAAAGTTTTTAATATACTTTTGGTAAAAACCACATAATGAGACAAAAGATCGCACATCTTTTTTGTTTGTGGTCTTTGTGCTTTTTTTAACTTCTCCAGGTTCTTGGGGTCAGGGGTCATGTTTCCCTGATGTACTGTGTGTCCCAAGAATTCTAGCTCTTTACATCCAACACAGCATTTCGTCGGTCTAGCTGTCAAATTGGTCTCTCTCAGTTGATCAAACAACATATTCAGAGAGTTAATGTGTTCCTCAAATGTTTCTGTTGCTATGAGAATATCATCCATGAAGTTGGTGATGCATGAATTCTTCAGTGGATCCAGTAACTTTCTCATCATCCTCGAAAACACACTCGGTGCATTTTTCAGCCCGAATGGCAACATATTAAATTCATAATGTCCTTCCGAGGTGCTAAAGGCTAAATAATGTTTGACTTCCGGCTTTACTGGAATCTGATAGTAGCCTTTACTCAGATCCACTTTAGAGAAATATTTAGCTCTATTCAGCCTGGTAAACAGCTGATTTGTATCAGGTAATGGATCCACCTGACCTTCAGTGACAGCATTCAGTTTCCTGTAATCTATACACAGCCTGTGTTCTCCAGAGGGTTTTCTCAACAGAACCACACTGGAGCTGTAAGAAGATTCACTATGCGAGATAATCCCTTCTCTCAACAGATAATCTATCTCCTCCCTTAAAGCTTTTTCCTTAGCGAACGGAATCGAATAGGCTCTCATACAGATTGGTGTTGGGTCTATGAGTTTCATATCATACTCCAATAAATTTGTATGCCCCGGACGATCCGTTAACACATCTGTATGATTATTCAGAACCTGTTGAACCCTCTCCCTCTGATTTTCCGTTAAGTGTGTGCTGATTTTTACCTGTGCAGCGGTTTCACAGGGATGTAAAGGATATTCATGAGAAGTGAGTGGTTCCTTTTTCATCTCCATTGCAACAGACAAGGTCAGTAGGTGTGTCTCTTCCTGGTTTTCTCTGTTCAGATATTTCTTCAGGAGATTCACATGATAGATTTTCTCTTTCCCCTTCTTATCTATCTTATAATTTGTTCTAGACACCTTCTCTAGAACTGTATATGGACCTTGCCATCCAATTTGCAATTTATTCTGGCTGAAGGCAGTAGAAGGAGCACCTCCTCTCCCACAGCTAATTCTCGATCCTTCGCTTTCTTATTGTAATAGGCAGCATGCTTTTTCCTGAGTTGTCTCAAATTTTCATTGGCAAGTTTCCAGCCAGTTTTAAGACGAGTGGTCAGCTCGTTCACATATTGATATGATGAGGTAATATTTTCTTCTGCCTTTTTATCGGTCCAGGTCCTTAACAATGCTTCCAAGGGACCTTCTATTTGCCTTCCAAATAACAATGTTGCCGGGGCCATACCGGTTGAACTATGGGGTACCTCCCGATAGGCAAACAAGACGTCGGGAAGGTACTGATCCCATGTCTCTGGTTTTTCATGTGCCAACGTTCTCAGGATTGACATGAGTGTCCCGTTCAATCTTTCAACTTGGCCATTTCCTTGAGGATGATACTGGCTACAATGAAAGGGTTTGACTTGAAAGATCCTGAATACTTCTTATGTTAGTTTCCCCTTGAACTGAGAGCCATTATCAGTCAAGATTTGGTTGGGAAAGCCTAACCGGGTGAAGATTGTGAGTAATGCCTCTGCCACATGCTTCGAATCAATTGATGACAGGGCTACCGCCTCTCCCCACATAGAACAAGTGTCCACCAGAGTCAGAATGTAACTGTTCCTCCTCTTGGTCCGAGTGAGAGGTCCCACAATGTCCACTGCAACTCTTTCAAAAGGTGTTCCCACTATGGGCATTTCCCCTAGAGTTGCTGGAGCAGTCTAATGCTTTGGAGCTACCCGTTGGCACTCTGGACAGGATTTTACATATCTCTTTATGTCTTCAGTTATTCCTGGCCAGAAGTAATGACAAGCTATACGCTGTCCTGTTGCGCTGATCTCCATATGACCACTGAAGGGAATCGCATGCCCTAGTTCCAACACTTTAGTCCTATATGAAATTGGAAGGACCAGCTGTCCATGACCATTGGATCCATTTCCAGCCTTCCTATATATCAATTTGTTCTTCATATAGAAATCTCCCTTGCCTGGAGGTGTATGACATTTGGGCAATTTCTTAAAATAAGGCTTGAGGGTCTTATCCTCCGCCTGTGCCTTCCTCATCTCATCTGGATGGGTAGTTATCGGATTATCCTCCTCCTTTTTAGACTGTGATCTGGTCTGCTCTGTTGCCAGGGTCACAGGTCTCTTGGGATTCCCCAAGAAGACATATCTACATCCCAATATCAGAGGATAGATTGGTTCATTTATCACTGCTGCTTTTATGATTCCTTCCACATATTGCGTTTTCACATTTATCCTGGCGACGGGAAGTGTCATGGTCGCTACGTCCTTGGTTGCAGTTTGAATCTCCACTGTTTCTGTGGTGTATTGATCTGCCTGCACCAGGTGAGAACTCACAACTGAATCATAATCTAATCCAGTATCATACAAACACCTTATGGTGACACCATTGCATGTTACATCTTCACACACTGGGGGGTGGTAAGGTTCCTGTTGTTCAGTAGGGTTGACCTTTACTTCCTTTCTCCCCATTTTCATTGCAGCGAAAGTAGGAGTTTTCCTTCTACAATTTTCAGTGTTATGGTTGTCCATCCGACAATTTTTACATTACTTCTTTCCTTGGTTATAAGGTTTTCTTTCATCATTTTTCCTTTCATTGAATTGTGAGGTTTTATGTTTATAGTCATTGCGTGGCCTATTAAAATATTGCTTACCTTTGTTCTGGTCTCTATGGTCAAACTTATTAAAGTTTTGAGGTGCCTTAAAATTGTCTACCTGTTTCTTTTTATTACCAACTACCTCTGCCTGGGCTGCCTGATACCTCTCAGCGACATTGAGTAACTCACCCAGCCTCTCTGCACCTTGTTCCATGAGAAACTTTCTCAGGTCTGGAGCCATGGACTCTCTTAGCTGCTCAATAAGGATCATCTCCTTAAGATCTTGGGTTTTCCCCAGAGCAGTCCATTTCTCCAAGTAGGTCTCTAGCCGTGCAGAGAACTGGTGATAAGTCTCACCCGACAGGAATTTGGCATTCCTAAATTTTTTTCTATAAAATTCTCCGTTTTTATCATATCTTAAAAAAGAGCCTGCTTTAGCATGTCATAATTGTCCTGGTCATCTCTGCTCATCTTGGCAAAAACTTAATAAGCCGTTCCTCTAAGCCCTTGTGATAACTTGAGGCTCCACCTCTCTCTCTCTAACCCATCTGTAGTAGCTAAAAGTTCAAATCTACTTAAGTACCCTTCGATGTCATCTTCTTTCTCAACAAAATGATCTACATGAAAACCCATAGCTGAGGTTGAGGCTCCCTGACTGGCAGTGGCATCTGAGGTAAAGGGGCTGGCACCATTTTCAGGAGCATGGCCTTGAATTTCCAACTCCCTTAGTCGTAACTCGTGCTCCCTCTGCAATCTTCTATCTTCTGCTTAGCTTTCAGCAGCCTGTCTCTTTTCCTCTCTTTCAGCTGCCAATCTCCTTTCTTCTGCCTCCCTTTCGGCCGTCAATCTCTATTCTTCTGCCTCTCTTTCGGCAGTCAGTCTCTTTTCTTCTCTTTCAGCATATAATTTCTTCTCTTCCAATTGGACCCGCTTTATTTCAGCCACCCTATCCGCCTCCAATGCCCTAGCCTCTTTGTCAGCCTCAATCTGCAGCCTCTTAAGTTCTTTGTCAGCCTCAATTTGTAACTGTATTTTTCTTTATTCTGCTAACTTCCTATCTTCCCTTTCAATATATTTGTCACATTCTGAAGTTACATATTGGATCAAAGCCTGACCCTCCATGTTCATTTCCTTAGCTGTCAGCACAGCAGCAGATCAAAACTTTGCCAGATCAGCCATTTGTACTATGCAACCTTTAAAATTTCTAACTATACAAATCTCTAATTATGGCTAAAAATTTCTAATGATAACCAAGAACAACCACAGGCACTGACAGCTCAACTACTATTCAATTTCTCCAAAAGGAATGCTTTTAGTTTTATACTCTCTGAGATTCCTAATAAACTTGATAATATTTTAAGAATTTAAAATCCCAGAAGCAACTACCCAATATAGCTGGTGTTATGAGAAATTCAATCCCAGGAGCGAGACCCCAATATATGAGGTGGATTTGATGTTATGAATTTTTGTAGGTATTATTATATTTGTATTAAATGAGATTAGCTATGAAGGTCCCTGAATATACCCAATAATATTGTGAACTTTTCAGGGTACCTTTCCACTACCACCTTTTTATTTCATTCAAAATGTATTTATATTAGTATATTAAATGACTTCGTGTTGTGTCTAGGGTTATGAATGTAGAGTGTAATGTGCAATAATCAACAAACATACAAACAAATAGTTTATTATTCGCAACAGCACACAGTACTATCACAATAACATACAAACGACACTCTAAAAGGCTATCTTATTTAAGACTGTGGTTGAATTTTGTGTAAATAGGATTTTTTACAGTTTTATTATCCTGATTCAAATTTATTTGTAATCAGGACTGACAATTTAAAAGTGAAATCAAAATAATCATTTACATCAGTCAAATAGCACAATAGATCCTCTGTCCATGCATAAAATGTTTTTCTAATATATGTCTGTAGTGTTCTCCTACTTTAAGGTAATACTGGTAGTACCATTAGTTTGTTGTTTTGAATCATATCCTTTTAAGAATGTTTGTTTCTATTTTGTCACTTGTGGAACTATTACATATTTGTCCCAGTTTTATTCACTGTCATTATATAGTTCTTCTAAAGTTCTGTAGTTTGAGATTTCAGGTGCCGAACGAGAACTTAACTTGGCAGTAGAATATAGGTTGAACCTTTCCTCTGCTCGCTTGGCAATCTGTTCCCTGTTTGATAGGCAATGGCCACTAGCATGGGCTCGCAGTAAACAGGCAGAGTCCTGAATCAATCAGTTTTCAAGCGTTTGGTACCACATTAACGTCAGTACCCAGGACCTCTGAAATGTGAAGGTATGCATCCTTCGTAATATCTAGCATACACTAATAGTCCACAGTTAAGGACATGTACATTACAAACAAACAAAAGGATCATATCCTTATACAAACCTATGCCACCATTTTCTTTTGATGTGACAATGTACACCAGTATTCCTTTCCCTAATAGTTACAACGCCACTGCAATTCCAGCTGTAATCTCTTCCATATAATAGGATAGGTGTTATGCTCCTTTATGACAATCATACATATTCTTGTAGTTTTACACCTCTCTGACAGTCTATCATATGGTGGATCAATCTTTAGGCTTTGCCTCATGGTCGCTTTAGACCCACTCATGTCTCGACATATATTATTATTTCACATTCAATTTTTATATAAAATATATGTTAATAAATGTCAATCTTACCACAATTTTCAATGAAATATACACAGAGACGATGATTGACACAGTTTCGATCTGTTTTATTGCCCAGGCTGCTTAGAACTTGTATTTTAAAGCACAGCCTGTTCTCATCTATCACTGTTGAAAATTTTCTGGAAATGGCGTCCCCCTAACGCTTATTCTGACAATATCGATTCAGTTAACCAATCTCTATTAATTTTACAGTGCAAACAGTCTTTTCAAGAAATATCATTCAAACTTTTCCTACGTTACTAGGTTATTTATGTTTATTCAAAGGTCAGCCAATAATATTTCGTCTCACTTCAAATGCCACCCAATCGGATTCACTGTACTATCCTAGCCTATCGGTCACCTACTTTTTTCCCAAAAAATATGCGATCCAATATAAGCAGATATGACTTGACCTGACAGTATCTCTGATCTCTATGTATTGTTTTATCAATATTTAATTAGTTAAGGGACTATTTATATAACTAATAACATATTCTTGGTCAGCAAGTCTTCAGGTACACGAATATACAATTTTTAAGGGGCTATGTGGTTTGGTTCAAAATTCTATCTTTTTTTCTATGTTGGTTGTTTATTTTTAAACTACCTCCTGTTCACTTCTTTTCTCATGTACTTATGAGATAATTACGAGAGCTTAGGTCATTCATAATAAGAGCTTAACATGTTTACATGACCGTGGTGTCCACAATTCCAACTTTTTCATTGTCTTTGGGGAAACCCCTAAGGCAAAGCGTGCAAGTTGGTTGTAGAGTTAGAACCAATGCGAAACGAAATAGAATTTCATCTATCTTGCCCCTCCTTGTTCCACAATGCATTTTAGGCAAATATTTTCTTAGAACTTGGAAAAGTGGGTGTTTATGTCAAGGACGAATTTGAAAAATTGGTTACCGTTTTGTTCGGCTATTCGTTAGCAAATAATAATCTGAAGGCGTAGGCGATACCAACCGTTCTACCAGAAAATTATTTTGTACTTTCTTACCTTTGCTTTTATGCCCTATATTGTTATATACTAATTTAGATATTGTATTTAGAAGTCACTATAGGGATAGCACTGACACAGTTCGATACGGGGGTGAAAATGAAGTGGTCTCTTAATTTCGCTGCTGGAGGTTAAAATCCTTCAAGGCGTGATGATAGCAACTGACCGGTAAGTTTTTTTTAATCCAGTGAGGAAAACTAGGCTCAGTCACAGTCAGATAAATAGGTACTCTCTCCCAGTAGAGCAGTAAATAAAATATCGCTACTTGCAACTGTTCATCTTCCAGTTTATCTCACAGATTGAAATTTAATTTAATGATTTATTTAAATGTTCTTTGGTAGGCCTTCTTTCATGTAATTATGATAGCTAGGTCGCATCGGACCGCCACAAGATTACATTTAAAAAATGTTTCATCAATATGTCTGGAAGTTTAAGAACCGAGTCTGGCAGACTCTGTATGATTTCTTTATGCTGGGATTGCAAAGGTGATCATTCTATAGAAAAAGATAGAAAACCCATGACAACATAATCATACCTCAAAAATCAAATAATATTCTAACGCGCGATAAATTTAGCGTTAAGGCTATTATATACACTCGCGTATTTAATTATGTATTTAAGAAAACACGTCACGAGTCTAATGGTTAAAATACACATCTATATATATAGGACTTAACTAAATTTATTAAATATAAATTCCTTCGCGACTTTAAAAGTTATTTTAACATTTAAGCATCTATTTTTTTTTTTTTTTTGGAAATATTATAATAGATATATCATTAAATTTACCACTGGAACTTTTGGGATGAGTTTAATTTAATAGATTTAAATAAACACAAAATCCAGTGAAGTAAAATGAAAGCACTAGACCACTGATCACTTTAACAAATATATTATACCGTGCACAGAAAAGGAAATCACCCCAATGTAGCCACCAATTCATATGGAAATCTAGCAGAATTTCTACTATAGCTAGTGAATCTTAAATCTCTGGCGACCGAATGATAACATGGCTTTCTACGTGGTCTGTATATATCTAACTGGAATGCAAGATTGGGGGGACATGTTAGAATCTGACACCTTTTTAGATCTCATGAGACTCTCGGGGATCTGACCGCCAGACTAAAGAGAGATGCCGCCCTTGGTCTTCCGTATCTCCGCTCGCTGCTTCCGCGTCAGCTTTCCCGTTTGCTCCCACTGCGATCGGTTCTGTGGTTAACACCGAGATGCGAAATACCGACAGGAAACATGCGTCGCTCGTTTCCGGGACCACTACTGCCTTTGATAGCGCCGATAGTCTTTCCTGAGATCCCTCAGTCTGTTTGATCGTGTGCCGCTACTTTCTGTTTGATTCTGGCACCGCTTCCACTGGGCCAAGTTAATGAAAATACTGCATATGATTGTTCAAGAGATGTCCGTGGGGGTGATTTAGCCTCTCCTTAAATCAATGCGATGACCAGAATGCACGGTAGATAAACTGTCCACATATTAATCAGCAAACGTGTTGACCATCTGTGTGGAACGGTTGCATAGCTAATGAGTCCAGGTGAAAAAAAATTCCGTTTGACGAAAAGTTACCACAATATTCGGGGGCACTGATGTTATCCAAAAGGGTCGTTACAAAAGGTCGTACTATATCATCCAACACTTCAGGGTCATTCAGGGTCAGCTGAGTTCGTCTGGCACAGGTTGTCTGGTAGCAGTGGACCTTGTAGAAATGTGTTTTACATGATGAGGTTGTCACCCTATTCATGACCCCATTCACATTCAACGAAATGTCTGTATGTACATCAGTCCTATTCTTTGTTAGCTTCTTCAAAGACCCCTCGGGAACTATACGTCATGTGACCTAGATTATTGCTAACAAATACGGAGTCCACACGAGACATGTGATTATACAGGATAATTGTAAAGTCACGTGGTATTTATTTTGTTAGTTCTTCATGTTATCCAATTACTTTACATGAATTAAACGTCACAATACAGGGACTTGTTGCAACACATAGACGTTTTTTATAATGGGAGTCACATAAATGATTGTTAGTTACCTCCCTTGGAGTGCTTGGCCGGTTACATTATACAAACTCGGCAAGTATCGATTCCATATGCATTGGAGAAAAAGAAACGAAAAAAAAGGGGGGGGGGGGGTTGGCAATACTCAGTATCCACACACACAATAAGCATGTAAAGTCATTGACTTTTAACACACTTTTACTACACAACAAGACATTGACTTTGGGAACTCTTATCAATTTTCCACTACCATATCATTGCTATGTCCCTCATATTGAAACGTTAAGATACATTTATGCGTTTATCTAAGGGACGTAATGTTTATTACAAGGGGAGTACTATGTGCAATAAAGCAAGTTATAACTTTAAACTCATTACATATTTACTTTATATAATTTTTTTTGTAGCACATTTGTAACAAAGAAATGGCTTACAATATATTTTAAATTAAAAAGAAAATGATTCTTTCATTTGTCATTGTTATATAAATATGCAGTTATATTTTATATGGGATAAATAAATGCACGCTAGGCTCAATATTAGGTAGTAAATATGTATAACACGAGTTTCTTTTAATAAATAATTTATTACATTTAGCTTTTTTGTATTTTTGACCGGCACAAAGTGCTGCCTAAACTAAAGTTAAGACGATGTAATTGACAAGTCCCCTTGTGAGCCCGAACATGACCATAAGTCCCTACCAACCTTCTCCACCAAACATTATAACATGAGGTGACAAGAGGATCTTTCATTGCTTAGTGACGAATGGGCATTAAAATATATCAAGCCAACCCATTTATACCGGGTCTCAACTCACACATTTAGTCTCATTGAATGCTCTGAAACATAGAGAACAACAAAGACATATTTATCCGCAGTTGTTAAATCACATGTAATCGTACGTTCCCATTGAAGTCGCCTTTACTGCGTCGAGTTATAGACTATCCATAAATCCTAACACCTTGTCCCTATCCGTTATCAAGGTCATGTTGTTCAAATAATATCAGTTCTATCAATTCTCTACAGCTTTAAAAGGAGAGCTAGTGACTTAAGTCCACATAGCCTGGAAGCGAGTTAACAGCGTTGCTAGGCATTCTTTTTATGAAATAATCGTTCGTAAAGGAAATTCATGCCCAAAAATAGAGTCAGACACAAAAATAGAGATTGACCCCAAAAAATAGAGATAGACTGAAAGACAGAGGAAGACCCAAACAATAGAGGCAGACACACAAAAATTGAGGAAGACACACACAAAAATAAACTCGAAAAGAGAAATTGACCCAATAAATAGAGGCAGATAAAAATAGTGGTAGACCGAAAATATAGAATTGTGACAGAGCTAGTTGTGGTTGAGGTGAACTTATGTCGACATGGCTACCTCACACCCAAGACCCATGCACTAAGAAAATTTAATTAAGGATCGTTTGATAGTGGTTGCAATTACTGGTTGTGTGCAACCCTCTCAGCAGCAGATTTAGCAATTCAAGCAACATAAAGCCTTATATAGAACAACATTTAATTCTACCGAACACCCAGACAGTGTTCGTGGACGTTCTGAAAAAACAATATATTAAAACAATGTCTAAGTGAAACATAAATAGCATAAATAATAACACTTACCATTCAGGCAACATACGTTCACAACAATCAGCCATGATCAATCACCCATAGGTACACAGTCATACCACGTGGTCTCATGGTTACGAACTCTTGCAAAAACAGCAAGCAGCAACGCTAACAACCCACCTAAAGCCGCGTGGTTGTAAATTGTATAGTAACCTCATATTATAATTCTAAATATTATAGAAATAATGCCTTCACAAAGAGCGCTACATATAACCAATTGTGATTTTACACTGTAAAAAGGACTTTCAAACTGAGAAAGAGAACACAAATTGGCTATAGCCCATCTTTGTAATATTTACATTAAATTATCAGTCTAACATTACTAACGATGCACATACATTTATTTAAGTAAGCTGTAATATATTAATAAATTGCCATACTAAAATAAACTATGTCGGTGTTGCTTTCGTTTTTGACGGTTTCATAAGACGTAAATCTATTTAATAATTTTTGATGATCTAAGTTAGAGAACTGTTTATGAACTCCATGGGACAGGTTGATTTGGGGTTATCTTGCCTTTGTTTTATTCATTGTGGTTGACCTGACTTAAGGTGGGGTTAGCTGTTCTCAGATCTGTGCTGTCTACACATGCGCAAGATTTTTGAGCGCGAACGGAGAGACTTCCGTCAGAGAGTGATGATCTGGGTTCTGACCAGACTGGTATATCCGTGGTACTTCTCTGCATTATCAGTGTGACTGTAATGTCAGTGATTCTCCCCAGAGTTATTCTGTTCGTCAAGAATGACGACAGTTGTTATTTCCAGTTTATATGATGTCCTTGATTCTCGTCCATTTGACTGTAACTGTTGATGTCACTGTGTCTCGTAAATAAATGGTTGAAAAGTTCCAGCACATGCAACAATTACTGACTACTGCATGTGAGTGAGTGAGTGCTTTGTTTACCTGTCAAAGAGCCTAAACGCATTCGTGTTGTCTACACGCCCACATCACTTATCAACCCACACAAACTTCGAGTACCTCACATTCAAGAGATGTATGATGTTTGAATGTTAACATGACACCCTGTCAGCGCCTCAACGCCTGGTGACCTAATTATGCACAACAGCGCTGTTTGGCCCATGTCGTACTGACTACGCACGCACAGAAAACTACAGTAACACCGTGCATGAACATTGAGGTAGATCGTACAGCCTTCAACATTGTAGTTGCGCATCAACACATCCATACTATAACAGTACACAGTAAAAAGAACGTTCCATTCCTGGTGGTCATGAAAAAGCGCGGTTACGTTTGTGGTAGGCCAGATCAGTGTGTCTAAGCTGCGTATTGGACTGATTGAGGACATTATCTATGATTACACACATTCATGGTGGAACTACACATTGGAAACTAGACAAGATGATTTATACTGTTCAGCACATAACAGCAACTCACCTTCAACAGTTTGAAACTCGTCGTTGTCCTTCATTGTGAACGATCACGACTCGTGTTTGCATACAAGTTCAGCTGTTGTTGACAAGTCTCGTCACTGTAATTTTCAACGGTGGAGCTTACTCGCATTTCTGTATACTGTCATACACCATTGTTGACTAGGCCAGGATTGTACTTAAGATAAGTGGCGGTTTGTTTTTTCGGAAACTTTGTACCGTTATATTGTGTATAACTGAGCCTTCTTACAACACACTTTATTAATGCCTTTATTTTACATGTTCTATGGTGTGTGTGTTTCTGCGGGTCTGGTTGGGTCGGTGTCTTTCACTAGAATATCCCACTTGACCGAGGGTCTATTGTAAGCGTGTCTTTAGGGACTGTGCATATTTCCCACAGTGGAAATTGCTTGCGACATTTGTTGCTATTTTTGTTTAGTTGTGACGTAGTGTACCTTTCGTAGTTTTTGGAATATTTTTTCTGTTCTTTAGTTTTCAGTTGTGTTGTTGGTATTTGTCCGCCTCCTCTTCCTTTCATTAAGTTTTATACAGTGTTATGTTTATACTTTGTGGCGTCATTTGTTTTTGTTGATTATTCACAGTTATCATCACATGTTTTGTGATATTTTCCTTAGCTTAGTATCTTGTTTTTCATACACAGTCTATATATATATATTTACTTGTCTCCCATTGATATTGGGATAAGGTAATTTATTTAATTGAGTAGGTCTGTATTACAGACTTTCATTATTATAAGGTACAGGTCTGATCTTTCATTATTAGACAGAATGTCTACATTAGAATACTTTATTGAACAAGGGAAATCCCTTGGTAAAACTGATGAGAAATTGGAGGTATTCGCAACGACTGAATATGCCAAGGCACTAAAGTCGGAAAAAAAGAGACAGAAAATGGAAAATGAAAGACTGAAGATAGAAGCTGAAGAGAGAAAACTTCAAGCTGCTGCTGAAGAGAGGAAACTTGAAGCTGAGAATAAAAGATTAGACAGACAAGCTGCTGCTGAAGAGAGGAAACTTGAAGCTGAGAATAAAAGATTAGACAGAGAAGCTGCTGCTGAAGAAAGAAAAGCAAAAATGGATCATGAGGAAAAACTCTTCTCTTTGGAGTTAGAGAAATTAAAGTTGATGAATATGAGTGCTCCTCAAGCAACTTCGGGGATGATAAAGGAGAGTTCTTATAAAGTCAAATTACCTCCTTTCAACCCTCTAAAGGACGACATAACGTTCTACCTTCATAGATTTCAATTACCATGCGTTACGCATAAGGTAGATAAGGAACAATATGTCTGACAATTGATGGAGTTACTTTTAGGTGAACCATTAAGTAATGTAATGGCAGTAGAGGAACCTGACAGAACTAACTATGATGTTGTCTGGGCAACATTACTTAAAAGATATCAACTAAAAGAAGAAGATTATCGTCTTCGTTTTAGGACAATGCAACCAGAAACTGGAGTAGAGTTCTCTGACTTTATTACGAAGATACGTCTTACATTCACACGTTGGATTGAGCTGTCTAAAACAGACAAAACATATGAAGCCTTTATGGACTTATTACTTCGAGATAAAGTTATGTCATCTGTCAATGAGTCTTTCCATGCTTTTCTTCATGAGCGTAAACCTAAGAATATAGAAGACATGGAAGAATATTGTTGCCAGTACGTCACTGCGCATCCCCATGCTACTGTTAGCAATTCTAAGGTGAAGGAAGAGTTGCCAGTTGCTTCTGCAGCACCATATGGCCCTAACTTCAATCGTAAATTTCAAAGTGCTCAACAAAACTTTAATAAGAAGAGTAATCAGAATTACACTCAATATCTAAGCAATCCATCTCACACAGGTTTTTCTTCAAAGAACTGGAGACGGGCTGATAGTCCTCGTAATTATGGGTACAACAATTATAAACACTTTCGCAAAGGTAGCCATTATAGGAACTATCCTAGCTATTCTCCACGAACATAATATAATTATTCTCACCAACGGTAATATGATAATAGTGACTATAATAATTGTGATTCAAACCATAATTATTGTTACGATAGATCTAATAATGACAATTTCAGAGGAAATAATAATCGTGGTAGATCTCAACACAACAAAAAGAGATCACATCACCAGGGAAACTCTGTACAACAAGAGCCTCATGGTACCGGTAATCAAGTGAACGATAATAAAAATTCTAATCATATCACTTGTTCTGCTTTTGATTTTGGGAGAGCATCTCAATACCCCCCAAGCAAAACATTATTCCAACCGACCACGGTAACTACTTTAAGTTGTGGTCACCCTCTTCCCGCTCTTCCTGCTGCAGTTGTGCATGACGGGAGAGGATCGCTTATCTTGCATAAAGGTCTAGTGGATAGTAATCCAGTCTCAGTGCTTTTTGATTCTGGGTGCACTACTATTGGGGTTAAGCAATCTCTCATAGATCCTAGCTGTGCCACGGGAAAGGCGGTTAAATGTGAGCCATTTGGTGGCACAGTAGAGAAGTACTCGACTGCTGTCATTCACATTGCTACTCCCTTCTTTATGGGAGATGTCCACGCGTGTCTTCTACCTAATCCTATTGCGGATCTTCTCATCGGTCGTATTCACGGGGTTAAGGAATGCACCCCGCAGCAAATTGCTGCCTGGGAAGAACGGAATATCCAAACAGCAAATGCAGTGGTAACAAGAGCGCAAGCTCTTATTCCTCAAACTTCATCTGCTGAAGTTAATGAAGTACATAGCGAAGAGGATCACTTGGTGATTTCGCATGACTCGTTTGTGAAACTACAAGAAGACCAGTCTTCAAAGTAATTCTTTCTTCTCGCTAAAAACGGTGATCCGAATCAGAATACAAATCGCAAATCATATATCACTATGAAGAATGGTATACTAGTGCGTATGGTACAACACTCAGACACGTCCCTGCATTCTCAAATTCTCGTGCCCAAGAGTATGAGAGCCCTAATTCTTCAACATGCACACGATCCTCAGTGTGCTGGACATATGGGTTTTTCTCGAACTAAGTCGAGATTTCTGGCGTCTTTCTTTTGGCCATTTGTCAATAAAGACATACGAATTTATTGTCGAACTTGCAAAATATGTCAAGAGGTCAAATCTAGAGGTCCACGTCATGCTTCACCTATTCAGGCTGCAGACATTCCTATTCGGCCGTTTCAGAAAATGGCCATAGATATCATAGGCCCTTTTAAGATTAAATCAGCCATAGGACATCAATTTATCCTTACGTGCGTTGACATGTGCAGGCGTTGGCCAGAGGCTATACCTCTGAAGAGCATCTCCACTGCCGATATCGCAGACGCTCTTTGGCTTATATTCTCTCGTTTGGGTTTTCCCGGATAAATATTGTCAGACCATGGCACACAATTGATATCAGACACAATGTCGCAGGTAATGTCTACTCTGCACATTAAAAGATCTTTAAGTAGTATTTATCACCCAATGTCTAATGGGTTAGTTGAACGTCTTAATAGAACACTCAAGAACTTACTTGGGAAGATAACTGAGGATCATCCTCAGGATTGGGACAGGGTTCTACCCGCGGCTCTCTTTGCCTATAGAGAGATCCCCAACGAACATACAGGATTTTCTCCTTTTTAACTTGTCTTTGGCGCGCGACCGCGCGGTCCTATGTCTTCACTTCATGATCTTATAACTGCTGATAATATCGACAATGACACACAATCTTTATATGAGTATGTCATTGCTCTCAGACAGAAGATTATTGAAGCATGCAAGCTAGTACTTCCTCATCCGAATTTGCTAAAGAAAAGGCAAGGCGATTTGCTAATAAGAAGAGACGCCTACGTCAACTTTGTCCTGGAGACAAAGCGTTTGTTTTACTTCCTTCTAGGGAGAACAGACTTCTTATTGCATGGAAAAGTCCATATACAATAGTCTCGAAAATTTCCGATGTCGACTATGTTGTTGATATTGATGGAAGTCATAAAACCTTCCATATAACTATGCTTACGGAATATCATGAACGACCAGACTATTTGCAGCCTATTTGCCAGGCGACGGACGATTCTCCAGTCCAACTACGTCATATCTCATCCCTGTCAGTTATACAGGATGAGGAAACTTATTTTTCAGATGTTAATCTACCTCTTCCTGTGATTCCACTTACTTCTACGGAATCATGGAAAAACGTTACTGTTTCTACTAATTTGTGTCCTGAGGAACAGCGACAAGTATCCTCTACGCTACAATCATTTCAGGATGTCCTTACCGACATTTCTGGACACACACATGTCATTGAACATGACATTATACTTACTGATCATAATCCGATCAGAGTAAGACCTTATCCTATTCCTATTCATTTTCAAGCACAAGTCGAGAAAGAATTGGATGAAATGATACAATTAAAAAAAATTGAACCATCCCCTTCAGCATACTCTTCGTCCATGGTTATTGTTCGAAAGAAAGACAATAACATACGCCTTTGCGTAGATTATCGCAAATTGAACCAAGTTACAAAGTTCGATGCTGAACCTATGCCTTTATTACAAGATCTACTTACTAGACTTTCTAACTCTCGATTCTTTACTAAACTTGACTTGTCGAAAGGCTATTGGCAAGTTCCGTTAACTGAACGCACCAAGCCTCTCACTGCTTTCTCAACACCTAGGGGTTTGTTTCAGTGGAATTTTATGCCCTTCGGGCTTATGAACGCCCCAACTACTTTCGTACGCATGATGCGCCGAATTCTCTCATATCGTTCAGATGTCATTGCATACTTAGACGACATCTGTCTTTTCAGTAATACTTGGGAAGATCATTATTTGGGTTTAAATGAATTACTGTCTACTCTACGCGAGCATAATTTGACTGCAAAACCCTCTAAAGCCTATGTTGGGTTTAGTGACATTTCTTTCCTGGGTCATCGTGTTGGTCATGGTCTATTGAAGACAGAGGACCAAAACATTTCTAAGATATTAAATATCTCTGTTCCTAAGACAAAAAACAAGTACGTAGTCTCTTGGGATTGATACAATTCTACGGAAGATTCATTACGAATCTATCCTCTATCATGGCACCACTCTCAACCCTATTGAAGAAAGGGTCTCCTAACATGGTACCCTGGTCCCAAGAATGTCAATCTTCATTGGATCAGATTAAGAATTTGTTTTCATCCCCACCTATCTTAAGGCTACCTATTGCTGATAAGACTTTTGTTCTTCGTAGTGACGCCTCATCCACTGGGATCATAGCGGCACTGATGCAGGAGTATTCAGGAACTCTGCATCCTGTAATGTATATCTCTAGGAAACTGAATGCGGCAGAAAGGAATTACTCGGTTTTAGACCGTGAATTGTTGGCTATGCTTTGGTCAATCCTTAAGTTACAAAGATTCCTTCTTGGTGCGCATTTCATTGTGGAAACAGGCCAAAAAGCTCTTACTGCTATTCAGTGTAAGAACTTGAAGAGCTCGAGATCTGCTCGATATGCTATTGCTCTTCAACCTTTTCATTTCACGGTACGAGCTATCCGTGGTTTGGATAATGTGATGGCAGACATATTGTCTAGATGCCCACATGAGTCCACTTAAGTCTTGTGTCCTAGATTTTTCCTGATACACTTCTAGACTTATGTCTCGTCACTATAACAATATATATTAACACATTTGTTTTTACCTTGGAGTGGTAAATTATTTGTTTTCTTTCTCTATTACCATCTTTGGTGTAATGGAGAAGGTTGAGTTGACATAATATAAAGGTCAAAAAAATTAATGCGGCCACACGTAATACTTAGACATGTAGTTGTAATTATAGTACATTATAGCATGTTGCTAATTGTGTCATTTATATTGTTCTCAGTGCAAACTAGTACCAGGTACGGAGTGCTTTTGAGAATCATAATGATGCCATATGTCTCCCTTACATACTATTTGGATGCTGCTTACATTGATCTTCGGGATACAGCATTGTTTTGTACTGTGGATGCCATCTTCTATTAGTTAGATTGTACTCTTGTATTGTCATATGTATGTGTAATGACTTTACAAATTTTGTTATGGCCATCCATTAGATAATAGTGATTATATACCATGAGACTTCAATAGATTTTGTGTTCATATGACTTCTCTATACATGTTGTCATTCGCATTGCTATAATATTTCATTTTTGATATGTATGTGATTTTTGTTAGCATCGCCAGCAGCTGAGGTTTCTTTGATGGTACCTTCCGGATATGTTTTACTTAGAGAAAATATTTTCTCTTATCTTGTGAGGTGATTTTTGTTCTCACTAGACGCTCTATTGTGCGTCGATTGAGCCTGTCATTAAGACATTATTTTATGTTGTTTGTTTCATCGACGCATCATTCATACGTTATGAGCATGTTGTATCTTGCTCATTGATGTATTTAAAAAACATGTGGTTCATTTTTTTTATCCGGAGGGTGCGGTAATGTGTTGCTGTCGTTTTTGACGGTTTCATAAGACGTAAATCTATTTAATACTTTTTGATGATCTAAGTTAGAGAACTGTTTATGAACTCCCTGGGACAGGTTGATTTGGGGTTATCTTCCTTTTGTTTTATTTATTGTGGTTGACCTGTCTTAACACATTAACTACCGAATTTAAAAACACACTGTGGCCGAATTAAATTTTTTTCCCATTTTCATCCTGTAGGTGTTTGCACAAAGTAAGCTGTAGT
>JAMPIV010005074.1:0-5000 GCA_024509875.1 Oreohelix idahoensis | reverse complement strand
GGGGGGGGGGGGGGGGGGGGGGGGGGGGGGGGGGGGGGGGGGGGGGGGGGGGGGGGGGGGGGGGGGGGGGGGGGGGGGGGGGGGGGGGGGGGGGGGGGGGGGGGGGGGGGGGGGGGGGGGGGGGGGGGGGGGGGGGGGGGGGGGGGGGGGGGGGGGGGGGGGGGGGGGGGGGGGGGGGGGGGGGGGGGGGGGGGGGGGGGGGGGGGGGGGGGGGGGGGGGGGGGGGGGGGGGGGGGGGGGGGGGGGGGGGGGGGGGGGGGGGGGGGGGGGGGGGGGGGGGGGGGGGGGGGGGGGGGGGGGGGGGGGGGGGGGGGGGGGGGGGGGGGGGGGGGGGGGGGGGGGGGGGGGGGGGGGGGGGGGGGGGGGGGGGGGGGGGGGGGGGGGGGGGGGGGGGGGGGGGGGGGGGGGGGGGGGGGGGGGGGGGGGGGGGGGGGGGGGGGGGGGGGGGGGGGGGGGGGGGGGGGGGGGGGGGGGGGGGGGGGGGGGGGGGGGGGGGGGGGGGGGGGGGGGGGGGGGGGGGGGGGGGGGGGGGGGGGGGGGGGGGGGGGGGGGGGGGGGGGGGGGGGGGGGGGGGGGGGGGGGGGGGGGGGGGGGGGGGGGGGGGGGGGGGGGGGGGGGGGGGGGGGGGGGGGGGGGGGGGGGGGGGGGGGGGGGGGGGGGGGGGGGGGGGGGGGGGGGGGGGGGGGGGGGGGGGGGGGGGGGGGGGGGGGGGGGGGGGGGGGGGGGGGGGGGGGGGGGGGGGGGGGGGGGGGGGGGGGGGGGGGGGGGGGGGGGGGGGGGGGGGGGGGGGGGGGGGGGGGGGGGGGGGGGGGGGGGGGGGGGGGGGGGGGGGGGGGGGGGGGGGGGGGGGGGGGGGGGGGGGGGGGGGGGGGGGGGGGGGGGGGGGGGGGGGGGGGGGGGGGGGGGGGGGGGGGGGGGGGGGGGGGGGGGGGGGGGGGGGGGGGGGGGGGGGGGGGGGGGGGGGGGGGGGGGGGGGGGGGGGGGGGGGGGGGGGGGGGGGGGGGGGGGGGGGGGGGGGGGGGGGGGGGGGGGGGGGGGGGGGGGGGGGGGGGGGGGGGGGGGGGGGGGGGGGGGGGGGGGGGGGGGGGGGGGGGGGGGGGGGGGGGGGGGGGGGGGGGGGGGGGGGGGGGGGGGGGGGGGGGGGGGGGGGGGGGGGGGGGGGGGGGGGGGGGGGGGGGGGGGGGGGGGGGGGGGGGGGGGGGGGGGGGGGGGGGGGGGGGGGGGGGGGGGGGGGGGGGGGGGGGGGGGGGGGGGGGGGGGGGGGGGGGGGGGGGGGGGGGGGGGGGGGGGGGGGGGGGGGGGGGGGGGGGGGGGGGGGGGGGGGGGGGGGGGGGGGGGGGGGGGGGGGGGGGGGGGGGGGGGGGGGGGGGGGGGGGGGGGGGGGGGGGGGGGGGGGGGGGGGGGGGGGGGGGGGGGGGGGGGGGGGGGGGGGGGGGGGGGGGGGGGGGGGGGGGGGGGGGGGGGGGGGGGGGGGGGGGGGGGGGGGGGGGGGGGGGGGGGGGGGGGGGGGGGGGGGGGGGGGGGGGGGGGGGGGGGGGGGGGGGGGGGGGGGGGGGGGGGGGGGGGGGGGGGGGGGGGGGGGGGGGGGGGGGGGGGGGGGGGGGGGGGGGGGGGGGGGGGGGGGGGGGGGGGGGGGGGGGGGGGGGGGGGGGGGGGGGGGGGGGGGGGGGGGGGGGGGGGGGGGGGGGGGGGGGGGGGGGGGGGGGGGGGGGGGGGGGGGGGGGGGGGGGGGGGGGGGGGGGGGGGGGGGGGGGGGGGGGGGGGGGGGGGGGGGGGGGGGGGGGGGGGGGGGGGGGGGGGGGGGGGGGGGGGTGGGGGGGGGGGGGGGGGGGGGGGGGGGGGGGGGGGGGGGGGGGGGGGGGGGGGGGGGGGGGGGGGGGGGGGGGGGGGGGGGGGGGGGGGGGGGGGGGGGGGGGGGGGGGGGGGGGGGGGGGGGGGGGGGGGGGGGGGGGGGGGGGGGGGGGGGGGGGGGGGGGGGGGGGGGGGGGGGGGGGGGGGGGGGGGGGGGGGGGGGGGGGGGGGGGGGGGGGGGGGGGGGGGGGGGGGGGGGGGGGGGGGGGGGGGGGGGGGGGGGGGGGGGGGGGGGGGGGGGGGGGGGGGGGGGGGGGGGGGGGGGGGGGGGGGGGGGGGGGGGGGGGGGGGGGGGGGGGGGGGGGGGGGGGGGGGGGGGGGGGGGGGGGGGGGGGGGGGGGGGGGGGGGGGGGGGGGGGGGGGGGGGGGGGGGGGGGGGGGGGGGGGGGGGGGGGGGGGGGGGGGGGGGGGGGGGGGGGGGGGGGGGGGGGGGGGGGGGGGGGGGGGGGGGGGGGGGGGGGGGGGGGGGGGGGGGGGGGGGGGGGGGGGGGGGGGGGGGGGGGGGGGGGGGGGGGGGGGGGGGGGGGGGGGGGGGGGGGGGGGGGGGGGGGGGGGGGGGGGGGGGGGGGGGGGGGGGGGGGGGGGGGGGGGGGGGGGGGGGGGGGGGGGGGGGGGGGGGGGGGGGGGGGGGGGGGGGGGGGGGGGGGGGGGGGGGGGGGGGGGGGGGGGGGGGGGGGGGGGGGGGGGGGGGGGGGGGGGGGGGGGGGGGGGGGGGGGGGGGGGGGGGGGGGGGGGGGGGGGGGGGGGGGGGGGGGGGGGGGGGGGGGGGGGGGGGGGGGGGGGGGGGGGGGGGGGGGGGGGGGGGGGGGGGGGGGGGGGGGGGGGGGGGGGGGGGGGGGGGGGGGGGGGGGGGGGGGGGGGGGGGGGGGGGGGGGGGGGGGGGGGGGGGGGGGGGGGGGGGGGGGGGGGGGGGGGGGGGGGGGGGGGGGGGGGGGGGGGGGGGGGGGGGGGGGGGTGGGGGGGGGGGGGGGGGGGGGGGGGGGGGGGGGGGGGGGGGGGGGGGGGGGGGGGGGGGGGGGGGGGGGGGGGGGGGGGGGGGGGGGGGGGGGGGGGGGGGGGGGGGGGGGGGGGGGGGGGGGGGGGGGGGGGGGGGGGGGGGGGGGGGGGGGGGGGGGGGGGGGGGGGGGGGGGGGGGGGGGGGGGGGGGGGGGGGGGGGGGGGGGGGGGGGGGGGGGGGGGGGGGGGGGGGGGGGGGGGGGGGGGGGGGGGGGGGGGGGGGGGGGGGGGGGGGGGGGGGGGGGGGGGGGGGGGGGGGGGGGGGGGGGGGGGGGGGGGGGGGGGGGGGGGGGGGGGGGGGGGGGGGGGGGGGGGGGGGGGGGGGGGGGGGGGGGGGGGGGGGGGGGGGGGGGGGGGGGGGGGGGGGGGGGGGGGGGGGGGGGGGGGGGGGGGGGGGGGGGGGGGGGGGGGGGGGGGGGGGGGGGGGGGGGGGGGGGGGGGGGGGGGGGGGGGGTGGGGGGGGGGGGGGGGGGGGGGGGGGGGGGGGGGGGGGGGGGGGGGGGGGGGGGGGGGGGGGGGGGGGGGGGGGGGGGGGGGGGGGGGGGGGGGGGGGGGGGGGGGGGGGGGGGGGGGGGGGGGGGGGGGGGGGGGGGGGGGGGGGGGGGGGGGGGGGGGGGGGGGGGGGGGGGGGGGGGGGGGGGGGGGGGGGGGGGGGGGGGGGGGGGGGGGGGGGGGGGGGGGGGGGGGGGGGGGGGGGGGGGGGGGGGGGGGGGGGGGGGGGGGGGGGGGGGGGGGGGGGGGGGGGGGGGGGGGGGGGGGGGGGGGGGGGGGGGGGGGGGGGGGGGGGGGGGGGGGGGGGGGGGGGGGGGGGGGGGGGGGGGGGGGGGGGGGGGGGGGGGGGGGGGGGGGGGGGGGGGGGGGGGGGGGGGGGGGGGGGGGGGGGGGGGGGGGGGGGGGGGGGGGGGGGGGGGGGGGGGGGGGGGGGGGGGGGGGGGGGGGGGGGGGGGGGGGGGGGGGGGGGGGGGGGGGGGGGGGGGGGGGGGGGGGGGGGGGGGGGGGGGGGGGGGGGGGGGGGGGGGGGGGGGGGGGGGGGGGGGGGGGGGGGGGGGGGGGGGGGGGGGGGGGGGGGGGGGGGGGGGGGGGGGGGGGGGGGGGGGGGGGGGGGGGGGGGGGGGGGGGGGGGGGGGGGGGGGGGGGGGGGGGGGGGGGGGGGGGGGGGGGGGGGGGGGGGGGGGGGGGGGGGGGGGGGGGGGGGGGGGGGGGGGGGGGGGGGGGGGGGGGGGGGGGGGGGGGGGGGGGGGGGGGGGGGGGGGGGGGGGGGGGGGGGGGGGGGGGGGGGGGGGGGGGGGGGGGGGGGGGGGGGGGGGGGGGGGGGGGGGGGGGGGGGGGGGGGGGGGGGGGGGGGGGGGGGGGGGGGGGGGGGGGGGGGGGGGGGGGGGGGGGGGGGGGGGGGGGGGGGGGGGGGGGGGGGGGGGGGGGGGGGGGGGGGGGGGGGGGGGGGGGGGGGGGGGGGGGGGGGGGGGGGGGGGGGGGGGGGGGGGGGGGGGGGGGGGGGGGGGGGGGGGGGGGGGGGGGGGGGGGGGGGGGGGGGGGGGGGGGGGGGGGGGGGGGGGGGGGGGGGGGGGGGGGGGGGGGGGGGGGGGGGGGGGGGGGGGGGGGGGGGGGGGGGGGGGGGGGGGGGGGGGGGGGGGGGGGGGGGGGGGGGGGGGGGGGGGGGGGGGGGGGGGGGGGGGGGGGGGGGGGGGGGGGGGGGGGGGGGGGGGGGGGGGGGGGGGGGGGGGGGGGGGGGGGGGGGGGGGGGGGGGGGGGGGGGGGGGGGGGGGGGGGGGGGGGGGGGGGGGGGGGGGGGGGGGGGGGGGGGGGGGGGGGGGGGGGGGGGGGGGGGGGGGGGGGGGGGGGGGGGGGGGGGGGGGGGGGGGGGGGGGGGGGGGGGGGGGGGGGGGGGGGGGGGGGGGGGGGGGGGGGGGGGGGGGGGGGGGGGGGGGGGGGGGGGGGGGGGGGGGGGGGGGGGGGGGGGGGGGGGGGGGGGGGGGGGGGGGGGGGGGGGGGGGGGGGGGGGGGGGGGGGGGGGGGGGGGGGGGGGGGGGGGGGGGGGGGGGGGGGGGGGGGGGGGGGGGGGGGGGGGGGGGGGGGGGGGGGGGGGGGGGGGGGGGGGGGGGGGGGGGGGGGGGGGGGGGGGGGGGGGGGGGGGGGGGGGGGGGGGGGGGGGGGGG
>JAMPIV010005073.1:0-110190 GCA_024509875.1 Oreohelix idahoensis | reverse complement strand
GCCCGTCATTAAATGATAAAGGCAGGTTTGATGTTCTGCGCAATTGACATTAATGACTAAGTCACCAAGACTATAAATACAAAATTGCTATTGTGTTTTTTTAGTATTAGTAATATTATGCACTGAGAAAAAATAAAGCCTTGACTGGAATCTCCAGGATAAGGAGACAAAAGAACATACAAGAACTGGAGACACAAAAAAGATAAAGACTGAAAATATGAGCTTAGGGGCACTGGAGGAAACTGTTAAACACATTTTTTGAAGGCTTATCCTCCTTGGGAGCTAAAGGGCAATGACGTTCTTATGACTGTGAAAGGATTTATAGTCAGCATAGGATATAAATAACGTGATATTTAGTTATTACACTTTGTGATTGTGATAGATGCAGACACGGAAAAACACATTTTATACGAGTTCTATATTTTTCTTTTTACAGTAATCATTTCTTCTTCACATGGAGCAATGGCTTAAGTATACACTCATGCATTCCAGTCCTGTCAGTTGTTTCTTCTTTCTCACTATTTGAAGTCCACTTGAATGTTTTTCAAAGAAAGGCAGTAGTCAGCTTGAGGCTGTTTGAATCTCAGAAACTTTTCCACAAATGGTACTAGGTGTCGGACCATTTGCGATTTCTATTTTCCGCATGTTGGGCAATTTTGAAGCAGTTTTTTCAGAGTCATTTTATCAGTGCCAACAGTTTCAATGATCGTAGTTCCTATAGGAGCTTGTTGAATAGAGGTATCTCAATCTGTTGTGGCCATGCGGACTCTATAGATTACCAATTGTTTTCTTCTGTTTGAGCTGTAGTTTGCATCATTTTGTGTGTGACATGGATGCTCTAAATAACATTTGTTTCACGTTTGTCATTTTCTGATTCTCGACCATTCAAAAATATGTAAATGTTTGTGCACACACACAAACTTCTGACAAGCAGAATGTCTATAATAAGTAGAGAATACAGTTACTTCAGATGGTTCAATGAGACGATGTCTTTACCTCCGGCCTGAGTTAAGTAATTATGGTCATGTCTATTAAAAAAATCACGATTCTATATCTGTTAAGCACAAATAATTACTTTTTCCAAAGCTTTTGTATGATCATTTTTCGTATGTATGATCCATTTTTTTTGAATGATTCGGTGTTTTATGCTTTTGTACAGCTAAAAGGCGGGGGGGGGGGGGGGGGAGACATAACCGATTATCGAGATACAATTTTTTTAGGAGTTGCATTCTCTTGTATAGAGACACGTGCGGTCTATAATTTCTTGAACGAAGCGTGACCATATCTCCTTATTGGTAGTATAAGTCCAAATGTTGTGATGTACTGAACCTGTCTTAACGCTTCTGTATGGACACATAAAAAGGCGCGACTGTGTAGACTTTTATCTCGAATGTTTTCCTTAGAATAGCGAACTTAATTGTGAAACGAGCACGCAACTAAGATATTGTCGTGTTATGCGACAATGAGTAAAAGCTTCGAGGAGTTCGTTCTGTATCTTGTAGCTTTACCGACCAGTTCGGCAGAGTTTAGAGAATGTTTACTCGAGTAGCGCCCGATCAGAAGCCAACTCTAGCGTCTCTGTGATTTTCTGAGGGAAAATACAGTTGTCCCCTTTGTGAGTAGGTTAGCGAACTAGACTATTGCTGAGGGTGCGGGTGTTGCTAAGTCATCTGCTTGCATGGAGGAATATGTTCATTGTTGATTTTCCGAAGATGAAGGTAATTCCTCTCCTGTAATCGAAACTGTAGGTCGCTTTCAATCATAGAAGGCGTTTCGTCCATTTTGTCGCCTATTTGATCGCCTAGTGCTAAGATATTCACAAATGAGAGGATGATAACGTCTTGACTAGGATTTTTCAGTCACCGAGGCTATCCTGTATTCCTGCAAATCTCTAGTTATTAAATACATTATATAGGTCGCGCTTAGGCCCACCAACAAGATCTATTTGTACTTGTGTTTCCATTAGTCGCTTATAAGATCAGAGATTCTCGCGATCCCCTAAGTCAGATGGTATAGACTTAGGAACAAATGATAAAAAGGTCGAATCTGACCTGTATTTCCGCCCATTGTATGCTATTCACGTTGCAGACATGTACATGCGCGGACTATAGTGCAATTACAATTAAGCTGTTAGAATCAGCTAAGGGGAGGAATCTATTAATTGGCGCGGAGCATATCATATATTGTATGTTATGTCAAACTGACACTGTAGCAGAAGGTATACTGTAGCTGCAAAACTGTTGCAGAAACAGATCTGTGCTACTATTTAGATAAGATTACATTATTTATACAGCTTCACGAACTAGACTACCACTACAATGATTTATGATATTTCCTGAATATTCTAATTCTATGTAAGCTGTGATCTGTTTACTTTAATGACGCAATTAAGGATACAATCCAGCTGTCATGACTTTCTGATTTATGATTTGAATGCTGCATTGTTTTTCGAAAGTGCCCATTTTTTTCTTGCTTTTTTTTTTTTTTTTTTTTTGGTTCGTTGAGTCGATATAGAATCGGTGAACAGAAATCTCGGTTCTGTAGGTATGTCAATAAATGGACATTGACACTTTATACAACCGAAGTATACACTTTTATCTCATTCTACAGAGAACCTGTAACCGTCATGCACATACCCTGTGTAATTACTCGCCGACCGATTTAGGAGGTACCTGGTGCAGAACTGGGTCGGTCAGGAGCCGGCCAGTCTCTGGTCGACGAACTACTACCTTCAATGTTCTCGCCCCAGGTCTCGCAGTTAATCCTAAATTCAAATCACGGTCGCAGAAAATACAATCCTACTAGCACTATGCCGTCCGCCAAGGTGTCCGATCTTGTATACAACGGTGGCCATGAGCGGTGTTGAAACTCACGTCAGCTACAGCGGCCCCCCTGCATTCATCATGAACAATATGGTGAGATTACGGCCATATCTGTCTGCTCTGTGGCGTGTTCATATCACTCTGATACTTTGTTGGAGCTAAAGACCCTAGTATCCATTTCTATGGTGCTCTAGACGTCATGCTGCATGTGTTTGTACCCTTGTGAAACTGTTCTACTGCACCAATAACAGCTAAATCTTTCTGTGAGCCATATGAGGATGGTTCTACTCTGATTCTTGCAGCTATCAATACGGGTGTACGATTGGGGTGGCATCGTGGTCGTCAACATCGAAATCAATTTTTGACATGCTGCATACATTCGTTTGAACTGTAGCATCACTTATAACGCACCTTACGTAACTAGGAAAATTTTTTGGATATTGCACACCAGTGATTCCGGATATGGTGACAGTACACCCTTATCATTTTTGGTGGCCATATGTTGTTTATCCTGATACAGAGATAATGGGGTGTCAACATAAACACAGTAAATCATCATGGTCAAGATTAGAAGGCACAACAGTTTCAACTCAGCACCTCAGATGATTATGTCAGATTTTGAAGTACACGGCGTTGCTGAAAGTAAGTACATATTGGCTTCAAGAGACAACAGCGTTCCGTCGTCAATGTGGCAGTAACCATACGATAGCCCGGACAAGGCGAGCAATTCGATTTCTTATCTGATAGGAAGATAGGAACAAGTGCTCGTTAAATCAACTGTTACGAAGAGTTCAGAAGGTCAAGTACGCTAAGGTAATTCAGAAGGTCAAGTTCAGAACTCTGTTGCAAGTATTAGAAGCGTCTTTATATTCTCTTCCGTCAATCGGCTGTTTTTATGGGAGCAGATAGTTAAATATACAACGGCGTTTGGATCCATTGACCTCAATGTAATGGTGCTGATTACATTAATGTGTATCTGCCACCGTGCGCTAGAGACGCTGCGGATTCTTATAGAAGTTAAGTGGGCCATGATTTTTGCGTTCCCTGAGAACTGTTGCCCTTATGTTTCTATCAGAAGCCTTCTGTCTCTTTCTCAACCTTTCTCTCTATAGGTTTTCTAGATACATGTTTAAAAAATGTTTAATATGTTATTTGGTTTTATTTGGTATATTTTTTATGTTTATATTACAGCGGGTTTTCTCCGGTTGGGCGGAGTGTCTTCACAGTAGTAACGATACCAAACTGTCACAGAGTATCTTATATCTAACTTTACAAAGCGTTTTATCGTCTTAGGGGACACCATCAGAGTCGAATACGACTTCCTACAGTGAGAAATCTCTGCTTCAGCGACAATCCTTTTTGCCTATATCATTTAGTTGTGTACAGAGTATGTTGCTTATAAATACATATAAGATTTCTACTTGTTTAATATTATATTATTTTGTTTTTTTATCTTATTCTCTGCTTGTCTTCTATTTCTGTTTTTTTAGTTTCGAGCGAATTCAGAATTGGATTTTTATTTTGTAAGTGTCTCTACCCTTTTACATATTAATATCAGTTCTTTAAGCGTAGATAATATTTGAGTGTTCTATAATCACCTGTTATAGCTAGTGCATATTGTAATTCATATCTTCGGATATTATTTCTTTTTTAGATTTTTGCTGCCTTTGTGTATTTCTATTTGACATAGGCACAATGTTATTCTCGTATTGCTATGATGTTTTGTTGTTGATTTACAATTGACATTTGCGCATCTTTCTTTATTGTTTTACATGTGACTCTTGCAACAATCTTTTGTTATAATAGAGTGTTTACATTGACAACACTTGGATCTTTGTTGTTGTTTTACATTGAGACTCTGATCTTTTGCTTGTTGTGTTACATAGACATTGATTCTTATGTATAAACTGTTCTTACATTGTTGGTGACCTTTTGTTTATTGTTTACCATTTGTTCCTTGTTAATTGTATTACATAGTTCTTCCTGCCATAAGCTTAGCTTTCACTACTTGTTACAGACTATATGCTCACGCACTATTGGTCCATATAGAGTGCCACGTATCATAAACTAACAGCGATGGTTACTTTCTTGCTTTATGCCAACTTACTATTGATCTAAGTGCCAGTTATGATAATAGTACTCGTAGGGTTTATGATCATTGATTTGTGTAGTGCACTGATGTACTTAAGAAGTGAGACTTTCTGTGATTATTACATTAAAACGATTTGAATAATAAACAAGTTGGTCGTGTCGAAGTACTCCTGTTCTATCAACCACAAGAGATTGCGAGTCAACTTAAGAGATTATACAAGCTCGATTTTTTAAGTCTTGTAGCTATTTTAACATTGTAAATAAGGTTTTTTTTTTTTAAATTAATTATTCTCAAGGTTCTGTAACTCACATTTTAGACAACATGTCATACATTTGAGTACTTTATTGATAAGAGCAGGGTGAACAGATACCCCTTGGACAAGACATAGGGGATATAAATTAGAAGACATTTTGAGCCGAACTCGTTCAATATGCCAAAGGCATTGAAGTCGGAAGGCAAAGAAAAAGAAGAAACAAACTGAACAAAAGAGAATAGAAGCTTGAAATAGAACAAAAGAAACTGCAGATGCAGGTGATGGAAAAACGGATTACAAAAAGCGAAACTTGAGAAAAAACAAAAGAAAGGAGAAGCAGAATCTCAGGAGAAGAGCCTCTCAGGCGCTGAAGCTGAAAATAAGATAGACTGATAAAAAGAAAGCGGAGAAATAAGGAGACTTGACAAAAAGAAGCTGACAAATAATGAGATAATTGAGAAATGAAAGGCTGAATCGCCACAATTACAGGAGACACTTTAAAAGAGCGAACACTCTCAAAAAAAGGAGACTTGAAATAGAGGCGAGGAATAAAAGTTACAGGGCCCAGCTGAGATGAGAAAATGAAAAGTATACAGGCCCAAGGCTGAAGAAAGAGAAAGAATGTTTACATCGGGTCTAGACGTCTGAACGAAAGAAGGTTTACAAAGAAAGAGGCTATGCAATGACAAAAGCATAAAATTGAGAGTGAACAAAAAAAAAAATTAATAAAAAATGTAACACAAACAAAAACAAAAAACAGATAATAATTAGTGTGGGGAAAAACAAAAAATTTGAATTGATGAAAAAGTCCTTTAGCTTTAGCGTTAGAGAAGTTACAAGTTATTGAACACTGGTAATGCTAATGATGCAAATTAAGGCTGTCAGATAAGGACTTTATGTCTTAAGGATTCTAAAGTTTAATCTACCGCAATTTAATATCCCTAAAATTGTCCTGATTTATGACATTTTATCTAGATAGATTTGTAGTTAGTGCTTGTTTGGTGCATAATATAGATAAAAAATTCTATGTTATATATATCTGTCAAGATACTTAGAGGTGATGCATTTGACTTTGTGAGTTATGGTAGACTGTGCCTGTTCCAAAAAAAACCAAACTATGAGTTGGTCAGGGCGGCATTGTTTTAAAGAAGTCCAACTTAAGAGGGAGGATATCGTCTAAATTTTAAAAACATGTAACCAGAAACTGGAGTTGAATTCTCTGAATTTCATCTCAAGCATACGTCTTTACTTTTTTACGATGGGTTTGAGTTGTCTAAGGACAGAAAATACATTTGAAGCTCATTATGGACTTTACTACTTAGAGATAAGGTTGTATGTCTTCTGTTAATGAAAGTTTTTCTATCTTTTCTTCATTAGAGTAAGCCTTAAAAACATAAAGAATGGAAATGGATAAGAATAACTGTAGCCAGTATGTTACTGCGCATCCGCACATAACCATTAGTAACTCTAAGGTGAAAGAAGGTCTGCCAGTTGCTTCGGCAGCACCTTATGGCCCAAATTTTATGCGTAAATTTCAGGGTAGCCAGAAAAATTTCAATAAAAAGAGTAATCGTAATTATGCCCAGAACCATAGTGATCAATTCCAGGGTGATTCTTCTTCCCAGAACTGAGAGGACGAACCTAATACTACACGTTCTATTCTACTCACGGTTAACTTTAGAGGAAAATTTTCACAAAGGTATAGATCGGTATAGAGGAGAATATTTTTTGATGCAGTGCAGACCTCTAATACCAAGATAATAAGAGGTTCTCAAACAGCATAGAGATAGTAATGACAGTTATGGAAACCTGGAAACTCAAACCAGGATAAAAATTACAGTAGGGACTTTAATGATAATTGCAGAGGCAAATATAATGGTCGCCGGTAGATCGCAACATAAGAGAAAAAGATATCAACAGACAAACTCTGTTCAACAAGAATCTCACAGGAGCAGATAAACAGGTTAATAATGATAAAGACCATAATGCTATCGGATGTATGTCATCTTTTGATTTTGGGTAGGGCAAATAAATGTATCCAATGCAGTACTTTATTTGATCCGAAAACCATTAGTACTCTAAGCTGTGGTCATCCTTTGCCCGCTCTTCCTGCTAATGTTGCTCATGATGGGAGAGGTTCTCTTATATTACATAAGGTGCTTGTAAATAGTAATCCAGTCTCGGTGTTGTTTGATTCTGGATGTACTACTGTCGGCGTTAGGCAATCTCTTGTAGATTTATCCTTTGCTACAGGAAAGGTCATCAAATGTGTCACATTTGGTGGCACGTTGCTGAAAAGTATCCTACTGCATAATCATACACATATGCTACTCTTCACCTTTTCTTCGACGGAGAGGTTGGCCTCCCACGCGTGTCTACTCCCAACCCCTATTGCGGACCTTATCATTGGTCGTATTCACGGAGTTAGGGAATGTACCCCACAGCAGATTGCTGTTTGGGAAGAGCAAAACATTGAAGCTACCAATGCGGTGGTCACAAGAGCACATGCACTGGATCCACCTCAAACTTCATTAACTAATAATGATGAAGTAAATGACCAAGATAGTCACTTGACTATTACACGTGACTCATTTATCAAATTGCAAGAAGAAGATCCTTCTTTACAAAAATTCTTCATTCTAGCAAAAAAAGGTGATCCTAATCAGAACACTAATAGGAAATCTTGGATTTCTATGAAGAACGGCGTACTTGTACGTATGGTACAAGACTCGACTACGTCCACTCATTCACAAATTCTTGTGCCTAAGAGCATGAGATTGCAAATATTGCAACATGCTCATGACTCGCAATGTGCTGGACATATGGGTTTTTCCCGTACAAAGTCGAGGGTTCTTGCGGCTTTCTTTTGGCCATTTGTGAGCAAGGACATACGAATGTACTGTCGCTCTTGCAAAGTATGTCAGGAGGTCAAATCTAAAGGACCACGACATGCTGCGCCTATCCAGGCTGCTGACATTCCTATTCGCCCTTTTCAAAAAATGGCAATAGATATTATCGGTCCTTTTAGAATTAAGTCGGCTAGAGGGCATCAATTTATCCTTACATGTGTCGATATGTGCACACGTTGGCCAGAGGCAATACCTCTCAAGCGCATCTCAACTGCTGATATCGCAGACGCTCTTTGGCTGATATTTTCTCGCTTGGGTTTTCCCGGAGAAATATTGTCAGACCATGGCACTCAACTTATATCAGGGGGGGGGGGGGGGGAACTATGGTCACAGGTAATGTCTATGTTTAAACATCATTTTTTAAAGGTCTGACAGTCTCCAGCAGTATCTATCACCCAATGTCTAATGGGTTAGTCGAACGTTTAAATAGGACTCTGAAAACTTTACTTGGTAAGAATAAACTGTGAATCATATCCATCAGGATTGGGACCACAGGGTCTTACCCGCGGCTCTCTTTGCGCTTGATAGAGAGGTCCTCCTTGACATGATACACGCTACAGGGTTTTCCCCTTTTGAAAACTTGTCACTTTTGGGCGCGCAATCCGGCGCTGACCGGCCCTATGTCTTTATTACACGATCTCATCACTGCCGATATATTAGCGATGAAACTCAATCCTCATATGAGTATGTCATTGCTCTTAGACAAAAGACTCATCGTGAGACATGCAAAACTAGCAACTTCGTCTTCAGGCCAATTTGCTATCAGAAAAAAGCGCAGTTGCAAGGCAAAGAATAGATTCTTTGCGGACTAAATAAGAATCAGTCTGTCGCTATGTCTCAGGGAACGACAACTTTGTCCAGGTGACAAATGCTTCCATCGTTTTCTCTACGCGCCCATTCCTTCCCCGCGTGGCGCGCCCGCGATGTTTGTACGATACTGACGTTCTATCATTGCGTCTTCGGCGCGAAAGGCCTCCCCTATGCCTCTTCATCAGTCTCACCTAAAATTTCTGGATGTCGGACTACCTGTTGTCGCTCACGATTTTGATGGAAAGCATAAATAACTCTTCCACACTAAATATGCTCACGAATACTTTTATGAAAGACCTGACTATTTGCAGCTATTTTACCAGGCCGTACACGGGTCAATTCTCACAAGCAACTCATGGTACAGTACTCATCTCTGTCAGTTTATACCAGGATGAGGAAATCTACTTTTTTGATGTCCCAATCTTCTCTTTTATGGTCCACACTTTATTCTACTAGGAATCTTAGGAAAAACGTGGACCGTTTCTCCAAGATCTTTCCGACTGAGGAACATCATGACAAGTTTTCTTCGATTGTTGCAAACATTTCAGGATGTTCTTACAGACATCCCGGGACACACACATGTTCATAGAACATGGGACATTGTGCTTACTGATCACAATCCTATCCAGAGTCAGACCTATCCTATAACCTATTCATTTCCAGTCTCATAGTCGAAAAAGATGTGGATGATAATGATCGGCTTGGAAAATCATTGAACCATTCCACTTCAGCATACTCTTCGTCTATGGTTATGTTCGGAAAGATGGATAATATAACATTCGCATTTGCGTAGATTATCGCAAATCTGATAACCAAGTTACGAAGTTCGATGCTGAACCTATGCCTTCATTAGAAGAGCTACTCAATAAACTTTCTAATTCTAGATTCTTTACCAAACTAGATTTGTCTAAAGGTTTTTGGCAAAGTTCCTCTAACTGAACGTGCCAAACTTTTACAGCTTTTTCTATACAATTATGGGGTTTATTCCAATGGAAGTTACTCATGCTTTTGGTTTATGATGAACGCCCTGACTACATTCGTA
The DNA here is from genome assembly GCA_024509875.1 of Oreohelix idahoensis. Lineage (NCBI taxonomy): Eukaryota > Metazoa > Mollusca > Gastropoda > Stylommatophora > Oreohelicidae > Oreohelix > Oreohelix idahoensis. The sequence goes on along the minus strand of JAMPIV010005073.1, from coordinate 100,262 downwards.
CGCATTGATGCGGCGAAATTCGTCGCATATCCGTACAGATGTCATAGCATACCTAGATGATATCTGTCTATTCAGTGATTCTCTTGGGAAGATCTACTTATTTGGGTTTATACGAATTACTGTCTTCTCTTCGCGAGTATAACTTGGACTGCCAAAACCATCCTAAATCCTTTATAGTGATTTAGTTGGAGATTTTCTTTCCTAGCGTCATTCGTGCTTGGTCATGGTCTTATTAAAGAGACAGAGTGTGTCCAAAATGATGTGTTCAAAAACATACTTATTATCGTTCTCGGTCCCTAAGGACGAAAGAAACAAGTAAAGGTGTCTATTAGGTTTGATCCAATTATACGAGACGATTCTTTCCGAATCTGTCATCCATTATGGCACCGATTTCTACCTTCTTTTTATTTTTATTGAAGAATGGTCGCCTTAATCTGATCCGCTGTCTAAAGAGATTGTCAATCAGCATTGGTCAAGGTTTAAAGCCCTCCTATTTTCATATCCACCTATTCTTAGGTTACCTATCATTGTGATGACATTTTGTTCTTCGAAGCGACGAATCGTCAACTGGGGATTGGGGCGAGCACTATGCAGGAGTATCTGATAATCTGCATCCGCGTGATGTTTATTAGGAAATTAATGCTGCAGAAAAGATTACTCGGTTTTAGACCGTGACGTTATTGCTATGGTTGCTTGGTCTATCTGTAGTTAACTAGGTTTTCTTCGAGGCGATCAATTCATTGTGGAAATCGTAAGAAAGCGATTAATGCTATTCAAAGCATAACACTTGTCAGAGCTCAAGAGGCTACACTCGTTATGCTTAGCTCTTCAACCTTTTGCACATTTATCGGTGAGAGCACTATCCGTGTTCGGACGATATGTGATGGCAGCAGTCTGTCAAGATGCCAAACGACTTCAACATGATTATTCTTTGTCACTTTATATATATTTACTGATATACAGTCCCTATATATTATAATGACTTGTTAGTTAGATTTTTTTCATCACTTTTTGGGGGGGAATGTATAAAATTGATACCTTGTAAATTTATCTAAGGAAGGGCTTTAGTTTGTGATTTTTCGGGCCCAAAAAGTTCACTCCAAGGCCACATTTATGATAATATATTACTTTACTGATTGTATTAAGAGAGGATAGTTACCAGTTATCTGTAAGATTTGTGCTGTATTGATATTTTTCGCAGCACATCTCAATTGTAAAGTCCTGCCCCGAATGATTATGTCCATTGTGGAACTTTGATGATATCATGTCCTAGTCCATAGATTAGGGAGCGGTCATGATGTTCCATCTTCCTTCTTCTATTTGGATTGCTATTCCTTATCTCTAACAGTAGAGACATCACATTATTTAGTTTGTTTATCATTACTGATATGCCATTTTTTAATGTCATATGTATTCACTATTAGTGGCGGAGCCTATTTAGTTAGGTAGTATATTACACCGCCTATTTGGCAAAAACATAATTGTTTGTTTCTAATTGATATATTTAATTTTCATATATTGGTATGCTGCAGTAATGTGACTTTTACCTTATGTTGATGCAATTTTGTGGCGTGTGTTGGTGGCACATTCATGGAATATATACGCGAATAACTTAGATAAATTTTTCTCTCTAAGGACCCTGGGATAATGATGAATCCACAGTTTACTGCCTCCGCGTGTGTATGAGACTAAAGTTCTGTTAGGTTATAAAAAGTAATAACGCCGCGAGGCATTCATCCGAGCGTTTAGGAGCCTAGATTTATTTCCGAGTGCTCCAGTGATATTACAAAAAGAGGAGGTAATGTGACGCACAAATAAATTAACTTTTTAATACGGGAGTCTATGCGGTATGTAAGATCAATGTTTCGTACATAATTATGAATTTTACCAATTCTTTGTATCTGATCAATTTTTTCGAATGTATGTTAATTTTTTGACTGAAAGGTGTATTTATGAGTCCAATAAAAAAAGTGGGTAGACATAACCGCGCAGCTATATAGTGAGACTACAATTCTATTTTTAGGGAGTTTTTTTGCCATATCATGCTTGATATAGAGTAACACTTTCGTAGGTCAATAACTTACTTGAACGTAAGCGTGACCAATAACTCCACCTTATGTAGGTATTGTATCCAGTACTAACTGTTGCGTAGGATGTCTGAAACTGTCTTAACGCTTCTGTTCATTGACCATAAAAAGGCGCTGCGGACTGTGTAAGACTTTTTATCTCGAATGTTTCTTAGAATCGTTGCTTATGTCAGTGCTGACGCGCGACCTCAGATAAGAATGGAGTTTCTGGCGCATTGTGTCAAAAATGGTAGTTCAGTTTGGTGTGTTCCCGCCAGCTCGAGGGAGTTTAGAAATGGTCCTGAGGTAGCGTTAGCGGACGCCCCCCCCCCCAATCTGCGTCTTGTGATTTTTCTTGAGGGAAAATACGTTGTCTTTGTGTGTTAGTTAGCTAACTAGACTATTTCCCAGTATTATTCAAGCCTGCCTGGAGGCATATGTTCGTGGTTGATTTCCGAAAGAAAGAAAGAAGGTATTCCTCTTGTATTGGTAACTTTATTGCTATCATCTAGAAGTTCGTCATTTTGTCGCTCCTTGCAGTCGCCTGTGTGATTCAAAATGGAGAGGTACTTTGACACTAGGATTTTCGCCCACCGGTATCTTTATACCAGCACTATACGTTATATATATATATGGGTGGACTCTAGACCAACAAGACTATTGTCTGTGTTCCAGGATTCGTTATATCAGAGATCACGTCAAGTTCCAGTATGGTTAGACTTAGGAAACGTTATAAGGGTCGGTTTGACCTGTATTCCAATGTTAGGCTATTCACGTGCAGACAGTAAACGGACTTATTGTACACAGTTGAGATCTGCTAGCATCCAGGAAGGGAGTGCATTTATTATTGTCTATGAACATTTGTTGATCTGCAGCTGACACGGTTGCAGAAAGTTACTATGTATGCACCTTTGGCAAACAGATCTGTGATATACTATATATTTATATATATATATTTTATTACAGCTTCACGAACCAGGAACTTTACGATATCGGAATTTACATGAAGCAATTCTGTTTTTAACATTACTAAACTATTTGAGTATTGTAATCCTACACTGGTACTATCAGCCTTATATGAATTTTGAATGCTGCCATTCGTTTTGATATTATGTTGGTTGATGACAATCTAAAAATTACTCAATGAACTGCTTTCTGTGGCGTGCAATAAATGGTATAAACCTAAAGCGAAGAGTTACCATTCTGATGACTACAAAGTCATGTTGCCTGTGTCTGTAAACTGTGAAGATGTTCTACTGCAAACATACCCACAGCAACCCTATCCTAAATCAGAGAGGACACCTACATCTTGCACTTTATTACCAGGTGTCGTTAGGGGTGGCAACCGTGGTCGTCAATCTAAATCACATTTTGAATGGCCAGACATTGGTTGAACTGTAGTTTTTTAGTTGTGTTATAACGGACGCTTAAACGTAACCTGGCCTAAATTTTTTTTGGCGCTACCATTATCAATTTTGGTTAAATCCACACTTATCCAATATCTAAATTATATTAATCTACTTAAATTAATATCTATATAACTGATTTCAAGATATATTGATTATTCATTGGTTGAAATCAAACTTTACCATCACTATTATTGTTACGCATTTTGTTGGATGTCTTGCAAAACTCAATTTTTAATTCCTAGGTCAGGATGTAATATATGCAACTTGCAGGCTCAGATTATTTTAGAGGTTTGGAAGAATTTAAGACGTGAAATGTAAGAGTATTTGAGTCAAAACTTCTGAAATATTGGTTTGTTTTTTTAACACAGACCAGATGCAGAAGCATTTGTGTTGTATTACACCTCGATTGACATGCCTAGCACCACAATATAAGGCCACACTTGTGTAAGGCAAACAGCCCACATGAAATTGCCAAGCTAAAATGTAGATTCAAACCATAAGAAAGCAGTATTAAGATACATGTATATGTGATGTTCTTTTTCTTTTTACATGATAACTTCTGTTGGGAGGCAGATGCAGGGCATACTCAGACATGGCTGACTTTAACACCGTGTTAAAAGTAACGAATTTTGTTATAATACTATTTTTATGACGACATGCTTCTGGGACACTAGACTCAGAGAACTAGAAAACTCTGATCATTAAATTACTTGCAAGTGGCTTGTTGTATTTGTTTAGGCTGATTTTTGCACTTGATATGAGACATCTATTATTACAGTAATTATGGTGTTGTGACTTGCTGTAAATTCTGTCTGGTAAACTGTTTATTTAATTTCGTACATGATTGTGTGATTTTGTTATGATTCAAAAAAACTGAAGTTGTTGCATATTTATAAACACATGAGCATAAATAATGAATTATGTTATTTCTGTTCCTTAGGGTAAACATTCGATGATTATTCTAAATATTGATTTTTATGTTATGTTATATATTTAACACTTCACAATGTTTACATGATACATGCTGGTATTTTTTTTTTAAGACCTTCACTGTAATCTAAAATGCTGGAAGGTCAGATTTTTAAAAAGAAGATAATTACCATATAGTTATACGTTTTAAAAGAATAAGGAAAAACAGGTAAATGAAACCAATGTAAGAAAGAACACTAGACAGCCAAAAGAAAAAAAGTTGGGCACTCCAGGGAATATATCCAAATGATATCACCTTTCTGTGAGTAGTGTGAGAAATGAACATATTTATTCTTGCTAACAGTGTTGGGTATAAAATCTAATCTTTTGATAAAAATGATAACCATGTTATTGTTAACGTTATTTCTAATAGCTATCTCCCATTTGTAATTCTTGTAAATCAGTTTTAAAAAAATAGAAAAGTAAAACTTTCAGTTTCTAACGGTAACATTTTACTAACATAGCTATCACAAGACAGTTTTTTTTTTTTTTTTTACGGAAGCACTCGCTAATAACTCGAGGCGAAATCATCAGATTATTATTAATGGTCTAACCTGGACAATTGACTTTACACGGTGAGGCTATCCCCTTTCTTGTCCAGAGACAGGTGTCAATCAGACCATTACAGGGCCAGATAACTCGCAGATTTGTCTGAGGTTACCAATTTGAGCTGGGGTCGGCTAAGGGAGCCGCCAATCATGCGTCGGACGCCACTACTTCAAATGTTCTCGGCCAAGATCTAGAAGTTAATCCAGTCAGATTTACCTGGTCGACGAAAATTCCATCATAATGCCGTTCGCAAGGTTTTGATCCTGAATCACCCGGTACGCCATAGTGCTGAGTGGTGTAAACACTCCGCTTAGCGCGGATATCAAGACAGTTATGTACTGTTTATTTTTTAAAACTTCATTAGGCACTGCATCATTTATTGTTACCAGCGGCTCAAAAACAGTTCATCAACAGTACTTTTTTACTTTATTAACCTATGGTTTGTTCAGATAAGGCAGGTTGATTCTCGTCTATATCCTCAATTAAATGCTCAAAAACATCTCGTTTCTTTTATGCACCACACATATTCTTACGGTTATATACCTACAAATCTATAGAATGCCATACCCCAGTGTCAATCTTTTCTTCACTGAGCCAGCTACTTAACTGGCCACTTCTTTGACTACTTTTCATGTCTGGTCAATCTGTCTTGACAAATTTATTTCTAGCACAGGTGGCATTGGTCGTCCATCTTAATCACAGCTGTGCTTTCACAATCAGTTGTGCCGCAACAGCAGACAGAATTACAATGTTGTGGTGTGGTGGTAACCAAAATTTATGTTAGGATATACATATTTACATAATAATTCTCTCACATAAAAAATTTTTATAAATAAAGTCGAGTTAATCATTTTCCAATCAATCCATCACAAAAAAACTTAGGGGTGCCTTGGTCATCAAATTTTTCCAACTCTATCTATTTTTCACGTAATTTAAAAGTAGCGTTTGCTGTAGACATTCAAAATTCCGGCCATCGATAATCCGGTTCCTTCAGATTTCCGGCATGGATTTCGGAGCGCATTTTTTAAATTTACCGCGTTGGCGCGCCACTGTTTTCTGGAGCAGTTTATGTTTTGATGCAGCTGTTGGGTCTTGCTTGCACGTGTTAACAGGCATTCCTTCTCATTTTATCATTTATTTGCTGCTGTTTAGCCCCATTATGGATTCAGCAAATAAAAGAAGTGGTGTAAAATGTAAACATTGTGCATTGTCGATCGCAGATAAAGTGTACAGGTAGTCATTTTCTGTTAAATATATACAGAATATATAACCATAAAAAATCCGGCATTTTCAAAAATCCGGCACTCCTCAGGTCCGGAGGTTGCCGGATTTTTTAATGTCTACTGTACTCTATTCTCCCGTCTAATGTAAACAGATTTTGTTCCTTGTTTCCTGTGCTATCCATTCAGGGTCTGTCGTTTTTTTAAAAATGCTCTTCACTTCAATGTCTAATATAATACACACACAATAGCATCATTCTTTGTACTCCTTATGGAGCATGGGACTGCCACTAATGCTATCCCCTTGCAGGAAGCCTGCACCAACCAATCACATGATCTTGTAATGGTGATGTCTATGGCAATATCAGTCTTCTTTTTCTTCCTTTCTCTTCAGAGACCCCTGGGAACCACACAGGGCTCACAAAATATAAATAAGGCGTTATTTAACGTAAATATTAATATAAGGCTGTAAATATAAGGCGTTATTTAACGTAAATGTTAATATAAGGCTGTAAATATGACATTTAACGTAAATGTTAATATAAGGCTGTAAGTATAAGACGTTCATAAAGTCCTTGTACAACTTTAAACGGAATATAATTTATTTAAGTTCTGTTCACTCATTCACATTCTTTGGATGAACTTACGGTCAGGATCACAAATACAGTTTACTAATATTCAATAATCAACTGGAGAATGTTTTCAAGGAATGAGAACATCGGTGGTTATTTTTTTTGAAAACTAAAAATTTGATCTGTATTATGTTAAAACTTCATGAATGGTGCTTTCATACAAATTAAAAGTTGCAAACAGATTTTATAAACACTCTATGTAATATAATCATACCAAAGGGTAGGGACAATTATACGAACTCTGCATCAGCATCAGATATGCCCATTACCAGAATTGTGCGAGTGGGCACAATATGTGCAAGATGGAATTTAGAAGTTATTTTTTTATTTTTATCGGACGAATTTAGAAGTAAAAGCTGTTATCACCATCATAAAAGAAATGCTCAACAAAGACATCGCATCAGAAAGCTTTCTGTACTGTTCAGCGGTTGGTCAGGCTTCTTGGTATGCTTTGGCAGAAAACTGAAATATTTGATTTCCGAAACATGGCCGTCCCCGAGCATTGTAAATTCTGGATTACGCACATGTATTATTAATCAGCATGTTCTGCTAACCTGTCAGTGCGATTACATTTGCTGTGGAATGCAGCAAATATAGGTCTCTGACTTCAGTCATTTCCCCAACTTGCTTCCAAAAGTACAAGGTAACAGAACTACAGAAAGCAATTGTTCACATGTTGTTAGAGATGTGACAGGAAGGTTCATAGTGATGTTAGAAAAAGGCATGACAGATAATACTAAGTTTTATTTGTATAGAAAAGATGCAGAAAAAGAAAAGGCAATTGCACCCCCATGACTCGAAATATACATTTCCATCACATTTTGAAACCGTTGAACGTCTGCATCGAAGGTGAAATTTTTATACATGACCCACAAAGAGTGTCACATATGACCAGCGGAGTTTTCAAAAATTCACTGAAAAATAGGACAAGCGCTGAAGAAACAAAGTGACAAAATCTGCTAAACCTTGAATGGATGGCATGGCATGATTTTAAGTCCTATGGGGGGAGCTGAGAACACCCACAATAACAACAGCAGGTTACATTGATTATAGATCCTATCTTTTGATCCAAGTACAGGTGATCAATCAGCATTACCTGCCTGTGAAACTTAATTTGAAGACCTGCTGGAACAGTCCGAGTGCTTGGTTATGTGCCATGTAATTAAAAAATATAGTAAGGAAAAGAAAATGTATTTTTTATTTAAAGTTCTTATACAATGAATGAAGCATAGTGCATGAGAAACTATACAGATATGAGTAAGCTGTTAATGTTATGCAATTTTTGTAAGCATAGAGTGCATAAGAAACAGTCATGTATAATCAGATTGAGAAATTTAGTTAGATTTCTTGGTGAAAGTTTAGCTGCTGAAGAGCTGTTCCTCAGCCTGCTAGCCCATGTCAAGCAATGTTGAAACAGGATTGTGTATTTAAGGGTAGGGGCTACCTTGAAATGCTATTTTCATTATTTTGATGGCATTACATAATTGGTTGCCATTGAAACACGGCCATATTGGATTATATTTTTCTATTTCATTTTGCTAAGGCTTTTTTATTTAGATATCAATACTAAATTTAAACACAATGTTTATCATTACATTTTAAAACTTTTGTCAGATTGGATTTTTGCTAACTTCAGTAGATCTCAAGATATAGAACTTTAAAGTTTGTATCTAAAAAAAAAAAATTTTCAGAATTTTACATTATTTGCAATAAATCAAAATTTTGATAAGATAAAAAAACGGATCTGACAGCAAAAGTTTTATTATCCTATGGCAATTATTTGTACCAAATTGCATAATCCTCCACTCCCAAAGGAGCATAGGCCTTCAACAAACACATGCCATCATTTTGACCTTGTTTCCAGCTCTCTTCTCCACATGCTTCTTGGTCTACCTCTGCCTCTCTTGCCCTGGGGGGTTACAGAACAAGGACTGCCTTGTAATGCTATCAACTTGTTTCCTCAGTGTGTGTCCTATCCATCACTATCTTATCTCTTGTTTGGTTCTTGTCAGTCCCACGTTGGTAACCTCATACAATTTTAATCCTATTCTACGCAAAGACCCATTTATGAAAGTCGGCATATTGATTGATTTAAAAACTATGCAAGTTATAAGAACATTAGTAACAAAAATCTTGATTTTCTTCAGAAGAAAGGCACAATGTCTGAAGAATATACTACTTAGAATGTGTTCTGTTCTGACAAATGATTTTCACAGATTTAGATTCAGGGGAATCCAAATTTTCATGTTAGTGCTGTTCTGACTTAAAATGTGTTATAAAACCTTGCTCATTCGATGATTATTTAATAAAATAAAAGCTCAAAAGTAAAAAATCGATATTTTGTATGTAAAATCGAGTTTTCACTGTAGTGGTTGGATTTGGCAGGTTATGGATATTATTCATGTGGCAATGCTGATTTTCTGTTAATTAGCAGTAGTTCCTAAGCATTTTTAAAAAATGCTGCAGGACAGTGGATAATATAAAAAATATTTTTTTTTAAAAGATAACTTCTCTAAGTCATGAGATAAGGATAAAAATCAAACTTTTGAGTCATATATTGGGGCATGCACCAGCTTGGGGGGAAAGCAGCAGTGCCCCGAATTACTGTAAACAAAACAAAGCTGTTATATTGCCACATAAGGATACAGCATTTGGGTCACTAGTGGCTTGTGTAATCAGTAACTGAATTATTTGCAATATTTATAAAGATTGTTACAAAATATATGGTTGTTCACTAAGAGTAATACGTGACTTAAAATTGCATATATTATTTACTTGAAAAATAAACACTGTTAATGTGCTCATTCAGTAAATGTGTTGTATTGTTTAAATCTAAACAACACAAAGCAACTAATCTGTACAGTGAAGTTTATCAGGTTTATTGACAAATAATGGACATTTTAATTCAGGTAACAAGTTTACTAATTATATACATGCAAGCCTTCCTGCTGGTTGCAAAGTTTTTTGATGAACTTTACAAATATGTCAAGAAACACGAGACCATACACATCATGAACAAATTACTATAAAATTAAATAGACAATTATGTAGTATAGGTAACTGTTAAAATCTGTCCTGGACATCAGCATATCTTGTGGCCTTGTGTTTGTGAATTAAGTCACGATGTGGTTGTGAGATCCCTAGGAAGTACCACTGATCAAACATGTAAAGGCCTTTCCACCATATTTTTTAAGAGGGTTTAAGAACTCGTGCTATTATTATATGATGTGGGTAAGATGATAGGAAACTATACAGAGCGACACAACAGGAGGCAATCTGATCATCAGAAGAAAGTTCTCCCCCCTCCCCCATGTGTTTCGGCCCCTTATTCTCCTTTACACTCTAAGGGGGGGCTGGCCCACCTGGGTCATGACTCCCAAGTGTCAGCCTCCTGTTGTGTAGAAAATTTAACCCACTCCACCTTGGTTGCAGCTTTAAAATCCGCCAGCTCCTTGTCCACATCATCCAGAAGTGCTTTCCTTTATGTTTAGGGTGAGCTCCACCAATCAGTGACATGTGATAGATTAGACCGTATTTTGGGGTGTCGTGCTTTGTTTTTAGAGCTCTGAACAGTGCTGTCTCTGCACTGTAGATGGATGCTTTGCGAGATTGAGCAATGAACCTGCATGGGCAATCAACCTGGCACCAACTCCCTGACCAACACTGTCAAGTTAGGAGCAACCATGGCCAAGTGTTCTTTCAGGTACACCTCAATAACCTGGTCACACAAATTCTTGATGTTGAAAATACCTTCTGCAGAAATTTCAATTCTTTTTCTAAGTGTTCTGGTAAAATGTCTGACAGATCTACCTTTGCTGCATTTGTGAGATCACCCATAATTTTGACTGTTCTTGCATAAGCCAAGTTGTCTCTCAACCTCATGATAACTCCTTGTCCACATCATCCAGAAGTGAGACTGCCTGGACAATCATGACTTTATCAGGGCCGAATTGCAATCTATATCTGCCTAAGCTGTGTACTAGACCAAGAGACATCTGAGCCAGGTGGCTGGCATCTACTAGCAGATGAATGAAACTGTCCAGCTGGGATCGGATATTTCTCACAAGTTCTTGGATTGATGAGTTGGTCACGCAGTTGAGATCAAACTCTTTTTTCAGCAATTTCCCAAGTTTGGCATCCGCTATGGCCAACTCTGCTTCTGCATCCTTCCGAATATGCTTTACAAGACGCTTTAAATTTGTGCAGTCATTTTCTACTGACAAGTTTGCCGGTCACACAAATTCTTGATGTTGAATCTTCTGCAGAAATCTCTGTGCCCATAGAAATTTCAGTTCTTTTTTCTAAGTGTTCTGGTAAAATGTCTGACAGATCTACCTTTGCTGCATTTGTGAGATCACCCATAATTTGTGAACAGTAAATAGATTAGCAAATAAATAAATAAAGGTAATTAACAGGTACTCGTTGGACATAAAGTCCACAAAAATCAAATCAACCATATGGAAAACAGTCAATGGAGGACAGACGTGACAGCAGTCCTACAACAAGCTGAAAGATTTTAAGACTCGGAGGACACCCCATGTTCCAGAGAATGAATAGGCTAGGAAGAGGCAGGCTCAAGCGAACGAACTTTGTGGCCAAAGCAAAAGAAAAAATTAGCAAAAATACCATGCTAGCAAGCTCAGTTGTAAAGAAAATACCAACAAGCACAACTATCCCACTGTGGAAAATAAGATGCTTTCCTGAGCTAAAATCATATTCCAGGCACTGAAAGTAAGGGAACACAGACAGAAACACAAAGAAAGTGTATAGCAACCAAATATATTGACCAAAAATTCCCAGCAAAGCTTTGGACACATGCATATACTGATGGTTCAGCAAAAAATGCAGTTGAAAATGGGGCTTCTGGCATCCTCATAAAATTAAAGAATAGAATCCACTCTATGGCAATTGCCACTGGCAAATACTGCAATAACTTCAGTGCTGAAGCAGAAGCCCTGAAACAGGCAGCAGAAACTCTTATTGAATGCAAAGCACAGGCAGAAAAACAGATAGTAAGGGTAAGAAGAGGTGTAAAGAAGGAAACCATGAGCATCAGGTTTAAAAAAGACACAGGTAGTAAGGCCAGTAGGAGTAATATTGACAGTGAGGTCAAGGAAGTTAACTGAAGTGGTAGAAATCTGAGAAGTGAATTTGACTGCAGGATGGAAATTGCCAAAATAGTAATGAATCTACGGAGGTTGACTTCAGACATGCCTGTGACACCAATACCATCGTCGATATAGCGACGGTAAAATTCAGGTAATGGTCCATCGTAACTTTGAAGCACCAAATATTCAAAGTGACCCATGTAAATACCAGTCTATTCTGTGTTATTTGTCTTCCACTACACATTACTGGACACAAGTATTTCGGCCTTTATTTGGTCTATACTTGCAGATAGGAAAGTTATATTAGTGATTGCGTCTTTAAACTGTCTGGGTCTCCATGAGTCCTATATACCATAGTTGTATGAGAATGACCTCAGCCAATAATGCACTTTTTTGGGGGTGCAAAATTGGCTGAGCTGTCACAGAATGTCTGAACATGCTCTTTTGTGTGATCTCACACCTTCAGCCCTCCGGCAGTATCATTTCTTATTAATTTTTCTCTCCGATCGCTTATTATAAGGCAATTTTTTGCCCTTGCATTCATTATTTTGCTCCACTCCCCTATGGAAGGATCTGCTTTGGGACTATATCTCGCACATTTTTGCTTTACCACTCCTCAGACTTATTTACGTTCTGCCAGGTGAACTGCGGTATTATCGTAATAATACCCGGTCATCAATCCATCAATACCCTTTAGCTCCCCAAGGAGCATAGGCCTTCAACAAACACATGCCAAGTCTTCCCGTCCTGTGCCATCCGCTCAATTCTTTCCGTTTTTTTCTTCATTTTCACCTGTTTCCAAGTCTCTTCATGTGTTTTTTGGTTTACCTCAGTACATGTTAATTACCTTTCCCTGTGGATTCCAGAACAAGGACTGCCTTGTAATGCTATCAACAGGTTTCCTCAATGTGTGTCCTATCCATCGCCAGCGTCTTCTTCTCAACTCTTGTTCCACTGGCACTTGTCTGGTTCTTGTCATCAATTCCACATTTATGACTGTCATACCATTTCAGTCCTCCTATTCTACTCAAGCACCCGTTTATACAAGGGGATTGACATAAGTCTTGGGTCTGACCATGAAGGACATGTCACAGAGAGCTGAAATTTTGTATAGTGTTTATTCCTTTTCAATATTGCCATCGTCTGAATTGACACTCTTCTGCCATCTCTGCTTGACCTTGAAAAGACCTTGGGAGTAGAACACCCTATTTTTCAAACTAAACCAGTCATCACATGCCAGTATAACCTCTTCATCGCTGTCAAAATGATTTCCTTTTAGCTGTTTTTTAAGATTTGGGAATAGAAAAAAGTCTGATGGAGCCAAATCTGGAGAATATGGTGGGTGTGGAAGAATTTCAATATTCATATCGTTGGCTGCTAGCTGCACAAGCCGTGCTTTGTGAGAGGGCGCGTTGTCTTGAAGCAAAGGAAGATTTTGAGTGCGCATTATCCCTCGTTTCCTGGTCACAACCTTTCTTAGTTTGGTGAAAAGATCTGCATAGTACTGTCCATTAACTGTGTTGCCACGAGGCAGATAATCTTTCAAAAGGACACCTTTGCCGTCCCAAAAAACAGCATCTCTTTTCCTGCAGATTTCTGCGCTCTCGGCTTGACAGGTGTTGGGGAGCCCGGGGTTTTCCATTGCATGCTGGCAATTTTGGATTCGGGGTCATAATGGTGTACCCAAGTCTCATCTACTGTCATCATGGTCTCCAAAAAATTTTTTGACTGACACTTTTTGAGCTACTGTTGACAGCAATTTACCCTCGTTTGCTTCTGTTCACGTGTCAACAGTCGCGGAACCCAGCGTGCACACACTTTTCTCATGTTCAGTCTGTTGTGTAAAATTCTATAAACTGTTCTTTCATTTAGTTTTACTCTACTAGCTATCTCCACAATTGTCATTTTTCGATCCTGGTCAATGATTTTCTTTATTCTTGTTGCATTTTCATCATTGGACTCTGAGGCTGGTCTACCAGATCTTAGCAGATCAGCAACATTTGAGCGGCCGCACTTAAACTGTTGACACCAGTTTTTAACCGAAGTATATGAAGGACAAGAATCACGAAACACTGGTTCCATCTCCCTGTGTATTTCTGTAGGTGTTTTTCCCTGAAACATCAGAAATTTTATCACAGCTCTGGCCTCCTTTTCCATTGTTTTGTCAAATCTTTGGAGCAGCAGATCCGGTCAATAGGGTACATTGCGCCGTGCACCGTAGAGGGAAAACCTATTGAAGAAACAAACGCATACTTCACACATTCAGTGCAAATATGATGAACTTTAAATGTGCCAAGTTTCATCTTCCTCCTGTGACTCCTTCATGGTCAAGCCCAAGACTTATGTCAATCCCCTTGTAAAAGTCTGTAGCTTTTTGGTTATTATCACCAGTAATATGTTTATCTCATTGAATCAGTCTGACCACCTTAGATAGGAGACGATCCTCGTTTGACAATATGGTCTCATACGAGGATAAGAAATAATTGCGTCACGGGACCCTCCCTGTAATTATCACAGATAATCTGTCTGGCCTGACAATCTTGACGGAAGGCATTTAGACGTGTTATCAGTTCACATATTAGTTTGTGAGAGTGCACAAGATGTCACCGGAAATATTACGTCTTATTATAAAGAGGTCACGCGTGGGAATATTAAATGTAATATTTTAAACGCAGGGGAAATTATGAATTTAAACACCCCAACCCACGTAGTGCGAAAAGAGCTTACGGTTGGATTGAAGTGAGAGCCTGAATATACAATGAATCTCATTGGCAAGTTTGCCGGAAAGTACAATCTGTGATGTGAACTGGAAACTGAAAATAAAATCTAGCGAACTGGAGCATAAAGACCCAGTGACTGAAGGGTCACACACATTGAGGAAACCTGTTGATAGTATTACAAGGCAGTCTTTGTTCTGGAATCCCCAGGATAAGAGTGGTGGAGACCAAAAAATATATGGAGAAGAAACCTGATAGACATGAAAGGAATAAGCTGATGACCTGGTGATGATGGCACAGGAACAGAGGGCCTTTGCTCCTGGAGGCGCCGAAGGGTGGTGATAATGACAATAAACACGTACATGGTTTTTCCTGTTTAAATGTTCCGTTTCAATAAATATCTGTTCTTTGATTCAGTCAAAATTGGCTTGAAAATGCAAGCTGTTTCTTCACTTATCGATAAGACGGGGAAAAAATTATGGTCATCATAATCAAAGAACTTGCACTAATAAATTAAGTGGGTGAACAACCACTAAACATTCACAATGCCTGGCAGAAAAACATTTCCCATGAGTACACTGTTCTCACATACATCTTCACATACAACGACCACATTTTCAACGTCTGGTGTGCATCCACTTGTAGTTATGACTGTCAAGTTTCATACATGAAGAGAACCATGATGGCTCCTCTTACTGTCTGGTCTGTAGTCATCTACAGTGAGGAAACAATACTCTTAGTTTCGTGCATTAATCAAAACACTTGGCTACTCATCTTCCTGAAAATATGCCTGAAACTTTGGGACTGTTTCTGCACTTGAGTAAAGAAACACCGAGTCCATCGTGTCCAATATGCTTACCTGGCGATAAATACCTTTTCACGTCTATTTAACCCCTTCGCCACCGCTGGTTTTCCATTCCAAATGACAACACCATTTTCAGCTTCGTTCCCCTGAACGACAGGATAATTGTAATTTTAGGGGTCATGTTTTTAATTTGACTGTAAACAGTTTATCGTAAAAGGAAATCCATTAAAAGTATATATATTATGAAAGAAAAAAAAAAGGTAAAGGAACCCGTTACACGCCCATTGAGGCATATTGGGAATATGGTGTTAGGCCCATATTATCTTGACCGTCGGCACACGAGGGGTGATGTGGTCGGCATCACGCCGGCCGCCTTAACCTTCCCAGAGTAGCTCTGGTACCCATTTGGGGCTGGGTCGACCCAGGAGCCGTTTGTGGCCTAAAAATTTTTTCCGCCTCATCTGGGGATCGAACCATAGACCACTGCGCTAGGAAGCCAGTGCACTAACCACTATGCTACCGCGGCTCCTATATTATGAAAGAGCATAAAACAAAGTTTCAGAATATGCTAATCAAGGCCAATATAAGTCTAGGTCAAGGTCACAGGGTACGTACATAAATGAAAATTGAGAGAAAAATAAACAAAAATTATTTGTATGAGCCACAAAAGCTTTGTTGTTTTCATTTTATTATGATAAAAGAACGTGGAAACACTGCTGGCACTTGTTTTCTTGAGTTTGCTTACATTTTTACAGTTACAGGTTGGGCTGAGTGTGGTAAGTTTCAAAGCATTCCCCAAGGCACAAACCCGGCTTGCTGTTTGTCTCATTCACTGTTAGTATCTAAAAGTTTTCATTCAGAAACTCATTCATGAAATCATGGCATTCACAATCAGTATGATCAAAGAGTAGACCAGACTGTGCTATAAACTCAGGCTGGGCAGCATGGTTCTCTTGTCTCCTTCATGACTTACGTTTGCATCTACATTATTTTCTTCCCCTGCCTCTGGTTACCAGTGTATATTAGGTGACGTTCTTCCTCATCAATTTTATTTTCATTTTTTTTATTCCAAGGTCTAGATCTCGACATTTTCTTTCCTTGTTTAGGTGCAGATCTTGTTTTCACTGCCTTTCCTTTCACTGATGAATTATTTTGATCTAAACTGAGTGAACTAGATCTAGATCGAATGTTACTACTAACGCTATCAATCATTTTCCTCGTTTTAGCAAGCCTTTCACTGTCATTCACTTTCCTCGTTTTAGCAAGCCGTTCACTATCACTTTGCTCCAAATCTAAATCTACATCAGATTCTGAACTAGACTACACATACTCTGAATTTGGGTAATCTTTACCTTTAGTGCCGTCGAGTATGTATAATATGTGTATTGAGTTAGGATTAGGTTTAGTGTAAACCTAACCCTAACTCTAAATGGTACGAAAATACACATATTATACATACTCGACGGCACTAAAGGTAAAAATTACCAGAATCTCACTAAAAAGAATCGTCAGAATCATTCAAGTTGAATAAACTCAACTCAAACAAGAATTTTCGTACTCTTTTTACACCAGATGTTTATGGTTCGGCAGCGTCCATGTTTGTGAACTTTCGCTTTTGTAAAATCGCTATTATCAGTAGGTCCTGGAGCAGGTCGACCACTTTAAATATCTCGGAGCTAGTAAGACCGAAAGGGAGGCATTTTGTTCGTTTCAAGCTTAGTGGCCAGATTTTTCAATGCTGAATCCGATTTTGCCCAGCAATTGCCAATACGTTTGTAAACAGAAGAGTTCTGGTGCTTTTAAAATATGACGTGCAGAGTACGTCATATAGGTGAATTGGAACGAGAAATCGCGCTACTTCCGTGACGTACGGCATAGCGACAAATATTGTAAAGATTTATGCCGTACGGCATACGTCATACTGGTGCTGAAAGGGTTAACATCTATTAACATGCCTACCAGCCAATAAACTCAGAAACACTATCATAATTATCCCTTTCCAAAAACTACAGAACACAGAGCTGCTGATGTTTCGTAAGAACAACTATTATTCTGGGTCGTTTCCTTCAGCACTGGCCTGATGTCAACTGATGCTTTTGGCAATTGCTTTTGTAAACAGAAGAGTTCTATTTTTAAAATGACGTGCAGAGTACTTATGGTGAATTGAAAAATCGCGCCTGCCATTCCGTGACGTACGGCAGCGACAATTTGTAAACTTATGATAGTCATACTGGCTGAAAGGGTCAATTAACATGCCTACCAGCCAATAAATCTATGCATAATTAATTTGCAAAAACTAATAAATACCAAGCTGCTGATGTTTTAAGAAACAAACTATTATTCTGGTTTGACCTTCAACAACTGGCCTGATAACTGTCCCCTTCGCACTTTGATTCAGTCAAAATTGGCTTGAAAATGCAAGCTGTTTCTTCACTTATCGATAAGACGGGGAAAAAATAATGGTCATCATAATCAAAGAACCTGCACTAATAAATGATGTGGGTAAACAACTACCATACTTATTACATAACGGCATATTTAAAACATTTACAATGTCTTGAACATATTTACCTGAATGTTCTTCATGGTTCCATTATTCTCACATGTATCTTTCCCATACAAGATTTACATTTTCAACAATTTGTTGAAAAATCTGGTGTGGATCCTTCAGACCCAATTGTATAGTTTTCTTTTTCCCTACAAGAGTGGCTCCTGGTCAATGTTCACCTACAAGAATGTAGATTATAAATAAGAAACAATACTCTTTTTTACTTTCATACTCTTATCACATTCTCCCTGCTAACAACAACCATTCCTGAACAAATTTTGGATTGGGTTTCAACGCTCGAGTAAAGAGACATGCCAATTTAATATGCATACCAGGAGCTCCTATCACTTTTTCACATATAACTTGCTGTCAATGAACTCAGAAACTCTATCATCCCTCTTCACTATGGAACACATACACAGCTAATGTTTCTATACACCAACTATATTTTGAACTGCATGTCCACTGATTCTTGTTGGATCTGTATTATTTTTTATGTACTATATGCTATAAGTAAAATCTAGCCATGGTCTGGATTAAAATCCCATATACATATATATGGGAGGGGGAAGGGATGTGGGTGCGCGCTGGTCGTGGACGACAGCAAAGGATGCTAATTAAGACACACTGCTAATCCTTATTTGCCAGTAATAAATATCTATATGTACTTATGTTTATTTAGGTTGTCAAAACAAAATAATCTGTTGTACGTTCTTTGATTCAGTCAAAATTGGCTTGAAAATGCAAGCTCTATCTTCATTTATCGATAAGACGGGGAAAAAAATTATGGTCATCATAATCAAAGAACTTGCACTAATAAATGATGTGGGTAAACAACTACCATACTTATTACATAACGGCATATTTAAAACATTTACAATGTCTTGAACATATTTACCTGAATGTTCTTCATGGTCCCATTATTCTCACATGTATCTTTCACATACAAGATTCGCATTTTCAACAATTTGTTGAAAAATCTGGTGTGGATCCTTCAGACCCAATTGTATAGTTTTCTTTTTCCCCACAAGAGTGGCTCCTGGTCAATGTTCACCTACAAGAATGTAGATTATAAATAAGAAACAATACTCTTTTTTACTTTCATCACAATCGTTAGATGCAGACAACTCCACATTCTCCCTGCTAACAACAACCATTCCTGAACAAATTTTGGATTGGGTTTCAACGCTCGAGTAAAGAGACATGCCAATTTAATATGCATACCAGGAGCTCCTATCACTTTTTCACATATAACTTGCTGTCAATGAACTCAGAAACTCTATCATCCCTCTTAACTCTGATTCTTGTTGGATCTGTATTATTTTTTATGTACTATATGCTATAAGTAAAATCTAGCCATGGTCTGGATTAAAATCCCATATACATATATATGGGAGGGGGAAGGGGTGCGGGTGCGCGCTGGTCGTGGACGACAGCAAAGGATGCTAATTAAGACACACTGCTAATCCTCATTTGCCAGTAATAAATATCTATATGTACTTATGTTTATTTAGGTTGTCAAAACAAAATAATCTGTTGTACGTTCTTTGATTCAGTCAAAAATGGCTTGAAAATGCAAGCTCTATCTTCATTTATCGATAAGACGGGGAAAAAAATTATGGTCATCATAATCAAAGAACTTGCACTAATAAATGATGTGGGTAAACAACTACCATACTTATTACATAACGGCATATTTAAAACATTTACAATGTCTTGAACATATTTACCTGAATGTTCTTCATGGTCCCATTATTCTCACATGTATCTTTCCCATACAAGATTTACATTTTCAACAATTTGTTGAAAAATCTGGTGTGGATCCTTCAGACCCAATTGTATAGTTTTCTTTTTCCCTACAAGAGTGGCTCCTGGTCAATGTTCACCTACAAGAATGTAGATTATAAATAAGAAACAATACTCTTTTTTACTTTCATACTCTTATCACATTCTCCCTGCTAACAACAACCATTCCTGAACAAATTTTGGATTGGGTTTCAACGCTCAAGTAAAGAGACATGCTAATTTAATATGCATACCAGGAGCTCCTATCACTTTTTCACATATAACTTGCTGTCAATGAACTCAGAAACTCTATCATCCCTCTTCACTATGGAACACATACACAGCTAATGTTTCTATACACCAACTATATTTTGAACTGCATGTCCACTGATTCTTGTTGGATCTGTATTATTTTTTATGTACTATATGCTATAAGTAAAATCTAGCCATGGTCTGGATTAAAATCCCATATACATATATATGGGAGGGGGAAGGGGTGTGGGTGTGTGTGTGCACGCTGGTCGTGGATGACAGCAAAGGATGCTAATTAAGACACACTGCTAATCCTTATTTGCCAGTAATAAATATCTTTATGTACTTATGTTTATTTAGGTTGTCAAAACAAAATAATCTGTTGTACGTTCTTTGATTCAGTCAAAAATGGCTTGAAAATGCAAGCTCTATCTTCATTTATCGATAAGACGGGGAAAAAAATTATGGTCATCATAATCAAAGAACCTGCACTAATAAATGATGTGGGTAAACAACTACCATAATTATTACATAACGGCATATTTAAAACATTTACAATGTCTTGAACATATTTACCTGAATGTTCTTCATGGTCCTATTATTCTCACATGTATCTTTCCCATACAAGATTTACATTTTCAACAATTTGTTGAAAAATCTGGTGTGGATCCTTCAGACCCAATTGTATAGTTTTCTTTTTCCCCACAAGAGTGGCTCCTGGTCAATGTTCACCTACAAGAATGTAGATTATAAATAAGAAACAATACTCTTTTTTACTTTCATCACAATCGTTAGATGCAGACAACTCCACATTCTACCTGCTAACAACAACCATTCCTGAACAAATTTTGGATTGGGTTTCAACGCTCGAGTAAAGAGACATGCCAATTTAATATGCATACCAGGAGCTCCTATCACTTTTTCACATATAACTTGCTGTCAATGAACTCAGAAACTCTATCATCCCTCTTAACTATGGAACACATACACAGCTAATGTTTCTATACACCAACTATATTTTGAACTGCATGTCCACTGATTCTTGTTCGATCTGTATTATTTTTTATGTACTATATGCTATAAGTAAAATCTAGCCATGGTCTGGATTAATCCCATATACATATATATGGGAGGGGGAAGAGGTGTGGGTGTGCGCGCTGGGTCGTGGACGACAGCAAAAGATGCTAATTAAGACACACTGCTAATCCTCATTTGCCAGTAATAAATATCTATATGTACTTATGTTTATTTAGGTTGTCAAAACAAAATAATCTGTTGTACGTTCTTTGATTCAGTCAAAAATGGCTTGAAAATGCAAGCTCTATCTTCATTTATCGATAAGACGGGGAAAAAAATTATGGTCATCATAATCAAAGAACTTGCACTAATAAATGATGTGGGTAAACAACTACCATACTTATTACATAACGGCATATTTAAAACATTTACAATGTCTTGAACATATTTACCTGAATGTTCTTCATGGTCCCATTATTCTCACATGTATCTTTCACATACAAGATTTACATTTTCAACAATTTGTTGAAAAATCTGGTGTGGATCCTTTCAGACCCAATTGTATAGTTTTCTTTTTCCCTACAAGAGTGGCTCCTGGTCAATGTTCACCTACAAGAATGTAGATTATAAATAAGAAACAATACTCTTTTTTTACTTTCATACTCTTAGATCACATTTCTCCCTGCTAACAACAACCATTCCTGAACAAATTTTGGATTGGGTTTCAACGCTCGAGTAAAGAGACATGCCAATTTAATATGCATACCAGGAGCTCCTATCACTTTTTCACATATAACTTGCTGTCAATGAACTCAGAAACTCTATCATCCCTCTTCACTATGGAACACATACACAGCTAATGTTTCTATACACCAACTATATTTTGAACTGCATGTCCACTGATTCTTGTTGGATCTGTATTATTTTTTATGTACTATATGCTATAAGTAAAATCTAGCCATGGTCTGGATTAAAATCCCATATACATATATATGGGAGGGGGAAGGGTGCGGGTGCAGGTGTCACGCTGGTCGTGGACGACAGCAAAGGATGCTAATTAAGACACACTGCTAATCCTCATTTGCCAGTAATAAATATCTATATGTACTTATGTTTATTTAGGTTGTCAAAACAAAATAATCTGTTGTACGTTCTTTGATTCAGTCAAAAATGGCTTGAAAATGCAAGCTCTATCTTCATTTATCGATAAGACGGGGAAAAAAATTATGGTCATCATAATCAAAGAACTTGCACTAATAAATGATGTGGGTAAACAACTACCATACTTATTACATAACGGCATATTTAAAACATTTACAATGTCTTGAACATATTTACCTGAATGTTCTTCATGGTCCCATTATTCTCACATGTATCTTTCACATACAAGATTTACATTTTCAACAAATTGTTGAAAATCTGGTGTGGATCCTTCAGACCCAATTGTATAGTTTTCTTTTTCCCTACAAGAGTGGCTCCTGGTCAATGTTCACCTACAAGAATGTAGATTATAAATAAGAAACAATACTCTTTTTTACTTTCATCACAATCGTTAGATGCAGACAACTCCACATTCTCCCTGCTAACAACAACCATTCCTGAACAAATTTTGGATTGGGTTTCAACGCTCGAGTAAAGAGACATGCCAATTTAATATGCATACCAGGAGCTCCTATCACTTTTTCACATATAACTTGCTGTCAATGAACTCAGAAACTCTATCATCCCTCTTCACTATGGAACACATACACAGCTAATGTTTCTATACACCAAACTATATTTTGAACTGCATGTCCACTGATTCTTGTTCGATCTGTATTATTTTTTATGTACTATATGCTATATAAGTAAAATCTAGCCATGGTCTGGATTAAAATCCCATATACATAATATATGGGAGGGGGAAGAGGGTGTGGGTGCGCGCTGGTCGTGGACGACAGCAAAGGATGCTATTAAGACACACTGCTAATCCTCATTTGCCAGTAATAAATATCTATATGTACTTATGTTTATTTAGGTTGTCAAAACAAAATAATCTGTTGTACGTTCTTTGATTCAGTTAAAATTGGCTCGAAAAATGCAAGCTCTATCTTCATTTATCGATAAAACGGGGAAAAAAATTATGGTCATCATAATCAAAGAACTTGCACTAATAAATGATGTGGTGTAAACAACTACCATACTTATTACATAACGGCATATTTAAAACATTTACAATGTCTTGAACATATTTACCTGAATGTTCTTCATGGTCCCATTATTCTCACATGTATCTTTCACATACAAGATTTTACATTTTCAACAATTTGTTGAAAAATCTGGGTGTGGATCCTTCAGACCCAATTGTATAGTTTTCTTTTTCCCTACAAGAGTGGCTCCTGGTCAATGTTCACCTACAAGAATGTAGATTATAAAATAAGAAACAATACTCTTTTTTACTTTCATCACAATCGTTTTAGATGCAGACAACTCCACATTCTCCCTGCTAACAACAACCATTCCTGAACAAATTTTTGGATTGGGTTTCAACGAACGCTCGAGTAAAGAGACATGCCAATTTAATATGCATACCAGGAGCTCCTATCACTTTTTCACATATAACTTGCTGTCAATGAACTCAGAAACTCTATCATCCCTCTTCACTATGGAACACATACACAGCTAATGTTTTCTATACACCAACTATATTTTGAACTGCATGTCCATGATTCTTGTTGGATCTGTATTATTTTTTATGTACTATATGCTATAAGTAAAATCTAGCCATGGTCTGGATTAAAATCCCTATATACATATATATGGGAGGGGGAAGGGGTGCGGTTGTGCGCGCTGGTCGTGGACGACAGCAAAGGATGCTAATTAAGACACACTGCTAATCCTCATTTGCCAGTAATAAATATCTATATGTACTTATGTTTATTTAGGTTGTCAAAAACAAATTAATCTGTTGTACGTTTCTTTGATTCAGTCAAAATGGCTTGAAAAATGCAAGCTCTATCTTCATTTATCGATAAGACGCGGGGAAAAAAATTAATGGTCCATCATAATCAAAGAACTTGCACTAATAAATGATGTGGGTAAACAACTACCATACTTATTACATAACGGCATATTTAAAACATTTACAATGTCTTGGAACATATTTACCTGAATTTTCTTCATGGTCCCATTATTCTCACATGTATCTTTCACATACAAGATTTACATTTTCAACAATTTGTTGAAAAATCTGGTGTGGATCCTTCAGACCCAATTGTATAGTTTTCTTTTTCCCCACAAGAGTGGCTCCTGGTCAATGTTCACCTACAAGAATGTAGATTATAAATAAGAAACAATACTCTTTTTTTACTTTCATCACAATCGTTAGATGCAGACAACTCCACATTCTCCCTGCTAACAACAACCATTCCTGAACAAATTTTGGATTGGGTTTCAACGCTCGAGTAAAGAGACATGCCAATTTAATATGCATACCAGGAGCTCCTATCACTTTTTCACATATAACTTGCTGTCAATGAACTCAGAAACTCTATCATCCCTCTTAACTATGGAACACATACACAGCTAATGTTTCTATACACCAACTATATTTTGAACTGCATGTCCACTGATTCTTGTTCGATCTGTATTATTTTTTATGTACTATATGCTATAAGTAAAATCTAGCCATGGTCTGGATTAAAATCCCATATACATATATATGGGAGGGGGAAGGGGTGTGGGTGTGTGTGTGTGCACGCTGGTCGTGGACGACAGCAAAGGATGCTAATTAAGACACACTGCTAATCCTCATTTGCCAGTAATAAATATCTATATGTACTTATGTTTATTTAGGTTGTCAAAACAAAATAATCTGTTGTACGTTCTTTGATTCAGTCAAAAATGGCTTGAAAATGCAAACTCTATCTTCATTTATCGATAAGACGGGGAAAAAAATTATGGTCATCATAATCAAAGAACTTGCACTAATAAATGATGTGGGTAAACAACTACCATACTTATTACATAACGGCATATTTAAAACATTTACAATGTCTTGAACATATTTACCTGAATGTTCTTCATGGTCCCATTATTCTCACATGTATCTTTCCCCTACAAGATTTACATTTTCAGCAAATTGTTGAAAAAATCTGGTGTGGATCCTTCAGACCCAATTGTATAGTTTTTTTTTTCCCTACAAGAGTGGCTCCTGGTCAATGTTCACCTACAAGAATGTAGATTATAAAATAAGAAACAATACTCTTTTTTACTTTCATCACAATCGTTAGATGCAGACAACTCCACATTCTCCCTGCTAACAACAACCATTCCTGAACAAATTTTGGATTGGGTTTCAACGCTCGAGTAAAGAGACATGCCAATTTTAATATGCATACCAGGAGCTCCTATCACTTTTTCACATATAACTTGCTGTCAATGAACTCAGAAACTCTATCATCCCTCTTCACTATGGAACACATACACAGCTAATGTTTCTATACACCAACTATATTTTGAACTGCATGTCCACTGATTCTTGTTGGATCTGTATTATTTTTTATGTACTATATGCTATAAGTAAAATCTAGCCATGGTCTGGATTAAAATCCCATATACATATATATGGGAGGGGGAAGGGGTGCGGGTGCGCGCTGGTCGTGGACGACAGCAAAGGATGCTAATTAAGACACACTGCTAATCCTCATTTGCCAGTAATAAATATCTATATGTACTTATGTTTATTTAGGTTGTCAAAACAAAATAATAATCTGTTGTACGTTCTTTGATTCAGTCAAAAATGGCTTGAAAATGCAAGCTCTATCTTCATTTATCGATAAGACGGGGAAAAAAATTATGGTCATCATAATCAAAGAACTTGCACTAAAAAAATGATGTGGGTAAACAACTACCATACTTATTACATAACGGCATATTTAAAACATTTACAATGTCTTGAACATATTTACCTGAATGTTCTTCATGGTCCCATTATTCTCACATGTATCTTTCACATACAAGATTTACATTTTCAACAAATTGTTGAAAATGTAAATCTTGTGTGGATCCTTCAGACCCAATTGTATAGTTTTCTTTTTCCCCACAAGAGTGGCTCCTGGTCAATGTTCACCTACAAGAATGTAGATTATAAATAAGAAACAATACTCTTTTTTACTTTCATACTCTTATCACATTCTCCCTGCTAACAACAACCATTCCTGAACAAATTTTGGATTGGGTTTCAACGCTCAAGTAAAGAGACATGCTAATTTAATATGCATACCAGGAGCTCCTATCACTTTTTCACATATAACTTGCTGTCAATGAACTCAGAAACTCTATCATCCCTCTTCACTATGGAACACATACACAGCTAATGTTTCTATACACCAACTATATTTTGAACTGCATGTCCACTGATTCTTGTTGGATCTGTATTATTTTTTATGTACTATATGCTATAAGTAAAATCTAGCCATGGTCTGGATTAAAATCCCATATACATATATATGGGAGGGGGAAGGGATGTGGGTGCGCGCTGGTCGTGGACGACAGCAAAGGATGCTAATTAAGACACACTGCTAATCCTCATTTGCCAGTAATAAATATCTATATGTACTTATGTTTATTTAGGTTGTCAAAACAAAATAATCTGTTGTACGTTCTTTGATTCAGTCAAAATTGGCTTGAAAATGCAAGCTCTATCTTCATTTATCGATAAGACGGGGAAAAAAATTATGGTCATCATAATCAAAGAACTTGCACTAATAAATGATGTGGGTAAACAACTACCATACTTATTACATAACTGCATATTTAAAACATTTACAATGTCTTGAACATATTTACCTGAATGTTCTTCATGGTCCCATTATTCTCACATGTATCTTTCACATACAAGATTTACATTTTCAACAATTTGTTGAAAAATCTGGTGTGGATCCTTCAGACCCAATTGTATAGTTTTCTTTTTCCCTACAAGAGTGGCTCCTGGTCAATGTTCACCTACAAGAATGTAGATTATAAATAAGAAACAATACTCTTTTTTACTTTCATCACAATCGTTAGATGCAGACAACTCCACATTCTCCCTGCTAACAACAACCATTCCTAACAAATTTTGGATTGGGTTTCATCACTCGAGTAAAGAGACATGCCAATTTAATATGCATACCAGGAGCTCCTATCACTTTTTCACATATAACTTGCTGTCAATGAACTCAGAAACTCTATCATCCCTCTTAACTATGGAACACATACACAGCTAATGTTTCTATACACCAACTATATTTTGAACTGCATGTCCACTGATTCTTGTTCGATCTGTATTATTTTTTATGTACTATATGCTATAAGTAAAATCTAGCCATGGTCTGGATTAAAATCCCATATACATATATATGGGAGGGGGAAGAGGTGTTGGTGCGCGCTGGTCGTGGACGACAGCAAAGGATGCTATTAAGACACACTGCTAATCCTCATTTGCCAGTAATAAATATCTATATGTACTTATGTTTATTTAGGTTGTCAAAACAAAATAATCTGTTGTACGTTCTTTGATTCAGTCAAAAATGGCTTGAAAATGCAAGCTCTATCTTCATTTATCGATAAGACGGGGAAAAAAAATTATGGTCATCATAATCAAAGAACTTGCACTAATAAATGATGTGGGTAAACAACTACCATACTTATTACATAACGGCATATTTAAAACATTTACAATGTCTTGAACATATTTACCTGAATGTTCTTCATGGTCCCATTATTCTCACATGTATCTTTCACATACAAGATTTACATTTTCAACAATTTGTTGAAAAATCTGGTGTGGATCCTTCAGACCCAATTGTATAGTTTTCTTTTTCCCTACAAGAGTGGCTCCTGGTCAATGTTCACCTACAAGAATGTAGATTATAAATAAGAAACAATACTCTTTTTTACTTTCATCACAATCGTTAGATGCAGACAACTCCACATTCTCCCTGCTAACAACAACCATTCCTGAACAAATTTTGGATTGGGTTTCAACGCTCGAGTAAAGAGACATGCCAATTTAATATGCATACCAGGAGCTCCTATCACTTTTTCACATATAACTTGCTGTCAATGAACTCAGAAACTCTATCATCCCTCTTAACTATGGAACACATACACAGCTAATGTTTCTATACACCAACTATATTTTGAACTGCATGTCCACTGATTCTTGTTGGATCTGTATTATTTTTTATGTACTATATGCTATAAGTAAAATCTAGCCATGGTCTGGATTAAAATCCCATATACATATATATGGGAGGGGGAAGGGGTGTGGGTGTGTGTGCGCGCTGGTCGTGGATGACAGCAAAGGATGCTAATTAAGACACACTGCTAATCCTCATTTGCCAGTAATAAATATCTATATGTACTTATGTTTATTTAGGTTGTCAAAACAAAATACAGTGCAGACCGCTTAAGGCGATCTCGGATGTGGCGAATTTCTGTTGTGAAGAACAATTTGTTTATCCCCGGCAATTTTTCTTCTTTGTCTTTGTAAAAAATGTCCAGTTAAGCGGAATCCGTTTATCACGAATTTTCGGATATGCCGAACGATTAAACGTGTCCCGACTATATAATTTGATCTGCTTAGGACGAACTTTTTTCAAATACAATACCTGAACATTTGTACAACTTTTCGGCTATTTTCGGAAATTGCGCGCTTCGTCGATGTTAGAATTTGAGTTATTTCCCCTCTAAAAATGGCTGGAAAGTTAAAATCCATATCTTTGAAAAAAAAGATTGAGCTATTACAAGAAGTGGAAAATAGTGGCAAAAAGAAAATGGAAATAGCAAAGGAATTCGACATTCCAAAATCAACGCTTTCAGGAATCATAAAAAATAAGGATCGGTACAGAAAAATGTTTTATGGTGGACAAGTTCATTGTCACAGAATGAAGAACCGAAAAGCGGCGTGTTATGTAGGTGACACGGCACTCCTAAAATTGTTCACGATGGCAAGATCGGCAAATGTTCCTGTAAATGGACCTATATTAACTGCAAAGGCAGAAGAGTTAGCACTTCTGGAAGGTCGGACTGGCTGGAAATGTAGTCCTGGCTGGTTGGGTCGTTTTAAAAAACGGCACAACATTACTTACAAAGCTTTGTGTGGGGAAAGGCATTCTATTAATGAAACGACTACCGAGTCATGGACGGAGGAGGTGCTAAAACCAGCCATGAGTAGGTATAATTCCGCTGATGTGTTTAATGCTGATGAAACTGGATTGTTTTGGAGATTGCTGCCTGACAAGACTTTTTCCTTCAGAAATGAAAAGTGTCATGGGGGGAAAAAATCGAAAGAATCACAGCTGTTGTGTGTACAAATATGGATGGTTCAGAAAAATTGCCATTACTTGTAATCGGTAAATTCAAAAATCCACGCTGTTTTAAAGGTTTGAAAAAATTGTGTGTTGATTATGCAGCTAATTCAAAAGCCTGGATGACATCAGACATTTTCACCAAGTGGCTACATGCATTTGATCATTCTATGGAACGTCAACATCGCAAAGTTCTTTTGGTGCTTGAGAACTGTTCAGCCCACCTAAATGTTCAAAATCTAAAAGCAACAGAATTTTTATTTTTACCACCAAATGCGACATCCAAACTTCAGCCTTGTGACCAAGGTATTATTCAAAATCTGAAGGTTCATTATAGGTCAGCAATGTTGTCCAAACTTGTAGGTCACATTGATGCAGACTTGGTTGCTGAAGACTTCAAGATAACCCTTCTGGACGCTATTGTTATGTTGAAATCTGCATGGGGTAAAGTGTTGCCTGTGACTATTGCAAACTGTTTTCGAAAAGCAGGCTTTAAAGTTGGAGATGATACAGATGATGAAAACACGGTTGTATCAAATACTTGTAATGGCAGTATTATAATTGAAACTTCTGTGGAACCTTTGCTTCATCGACTATATCAGGAACTGAACATTTCAGCAGAAGATTTTGTCAACATTGACA
This sequence comes from Oreohelix idahoensis, assembly GCA_024509875.1. Classification (NCBI taxonomy): domain Eukaryota; kingdom Metazoa; phylum Mollusca; class Gastropoda; order Stylommatophora; family Oreohelicidae; genus Oreohelix; species Oreohelix idahoensis. Next base: position 70,210 of record JAMPIV010005073.1, on the reverse strand, counting down.
ATGATATTGTTACTACATGTAGTGCTAGCCTTGCCAGTGCTGATATTCTAGGGATGTGTATGCCAACAGTTTCATCTTCTGTCCTTTCCAGTCCTGACCTAGATGGAGATGATGATGATGACTGTGGGTTGCCAGTGCAAACTGTTTCACAAATGGAAGTTTCAAATTGCATGGATAAAATTAACATGCATATAATGCAGGCTGGATGCCAAGATGATTTAATTTCTCATTTCTTTGGATTTAAAGAGGCCATGGAAAGACATTTTATTAACTCAGGTACCAAGGCACAGAGGAAAATTACAGACTTTTTCATTTAAGGGGAGGTTAAACCCCCAAAATGAAGAACACAGAATTATAAGTTAATATCTATATCTGGTCATTTATATTAGCAATATGACTGAAAAAAAATACAAAACATTGAGGTATATACTAAAAACTTGCAATCTATGGCGGAAAAACAGTGAAAAAAAGGCAAATTTTAGCTTTTTTGGGTATTTTGTTGCCCAAGATATCTCAAATGTGAGTACAACGTGAGTTATGAAATTTTGCTGTTTCATTTGTTAATATATGATAATGATTGTATACTAAAATAACTTTGATTGGTTTGATATCTGAGTTTTTTTGGATTTTAACATACCAATCGAAAAAAAGTTGAAATTTTTAAGGGGGGTATCTTAGCTATTTCTCAACAGTTTTGTAGTTTGTTAACATATATCCTTTATTTTAGTTTATTTTAATGAGCACTATGTGTCCAGCATGTGGCCCAAAATTTACTGCTGTATCACTAAAAGGTTTTAAAAAATCATGGGCAACGTGCCCACATTTGTGTGAAAAATGAGGTTTTGAGAAAATTAAGAAAAAAGGGAGGAATTACCCTTTTACACAAAATTTACTCACCTCAGTATCCCCCTATGTAGGAATCATCTCTGGTATTTTCCTTTATTGATTCCATGTTCTGTGTCATACTTTGCAGCTTACTTTTCATTGAATTCTTCATTTCAGCAGACTGTATGCGCTTTTCGTCAGTTTCCGAAAAAATACATCCTTTCTCTGGTAGACATGTACTATGTGGGTGGAAGCGATTGCTCTACCCTCAACAGACTCAGTACATGTAGGAGAGGCTTTGCTCTCAATATTCACAAGATTAGGATACCCTTATCAGATATTAACTGACAATGGTTCACAATTCAGAGGGAAACCGATGAAGTTTTTAGGATTTTTCTCTCTCAAATATTATCTGTCGTTTCCCGCACATTTTTATCAATCCACAATCGATTGGACAAGTGGAAAGATATAAGGGACTAACCTTACTTACAAATTTATGTAAGCTCGCACAGGAGAAATACCAGAATCCTGTGATTCGTTTTTACCTGCAGCTTTATTTGCGTATAAGGAAGGTACCCCTACCACTCTACTGGAATACCTCCAGCCACGATGTTATTATTTCGATGACCATCAAAGGGGACCCCAGCATAGTTAATAAAAATTAGCCAGTCAAAATTATTTTTACACATGAAACTATGTTTGAAAAACTTGAATTCTGTTTGCTTCAGGGAAATGAATATGGTACCGAAAATTAAAATCCATGCATTAGAAGCAATATAGCATCACAAATATACCAATTTTTATATTTTACATATATAATTAGGTAAAAATACACTGACCTGACATACTTTAAAAATTTATATAAAATCATCCACAAAGGTTTTAGTGAAAATAAACATACAGAAATGTGGGCAAATGAATGTACTTTCCAGTGCAATGGTTTTATAGTGATTTCAATGATAAATACTCAACATTAAAAAATCAAAGTATGTGGAGTTTTAAAATGAATTCTTTACCAACACCGTCCGACTTTCCTCGTCTGACTGTGCAATATCCAAAGATGTATCGCAAAAATTTGATATTTTCAATAAATTTCTTCATTTTTGGGGGTTACACCTCCCCTTAAGAGTGCTTTATCATTTAAGAGTTTACAAATTCTAGAGATAATGATGACTGTGGGTTAACGGTACAAACTTTTTCACAGTTGGAAGTTTCAAATTGCATGGATAAAACTAACATTTATATAATGCAGGCTAGATGCCAAGATGATTTAATTTATAATTTCTTTGAATTTAACGATGTCATGGAAAGACATTTTTATTCATTCAAGTACGGGTACTAAGATACAGAGGAAAATTGCAGCTTTTTCTTTTCATAGTGTAAAAAGTGCTGTTATTATCTAGATATCTGTGCCAACGTTGTACATTAACACTTTTGGTGATTTACATATTTTCTGTGTCATACATCTGTCGTATTCAATGCTAATTCATTATTGCATTGTACGTTGCAAATGCATTATCATATGTTTCAACTCTTATCTGATAAGAGGAATTTCTGATAAGAAGAACTATTTTTTGGGTCCCTGGTGAGTTCTCCTTATCAGGTCTGCACTGTAATCTGTTGTACGTTCTTTGATTCAGTCAAAATTGGCTTGAAAATGCAAGCTCTATCTTCATTTATCGATAAGACGGGGAAAAAAATTACGGTCATCATAATCAAAGAACTTGCACTAATAAATGATGTGGGTAAACAACTACCATACTTATTACATAACGGCATATTTAAAACATTTACAATGTCTTGAACATATTTACCTGAATGTTCTTCATGGTCCCATTATTCTCACATGTATCTTTCACATACAAGATTTACATTTTCAACAATTTGTTGAAAAATCTGGTGTGGATCCTTCAGACCCAATTGTATAGTTTTCTTTTTCCCCACAAGAGTGGCTCCTGGTCAATGTTCACCTACAAGAATGTAGATTATAAATAAGAAACAATACTCTTTTTTACTTTCATCACAATCGTTAGATGCAGACAACTCCACATTCTACCTGCTAACAACAACCATTCCTGAACAAATTTTGGATTGGGTTTCAACGCTCGAGTAAAGAGACATGCCAATTTAATATGCATTACCAGGAGCCCACCTCCTATCACTTTTTCACATATAACTTGCTGTCAATGAACTCAGAAACTCTATCATCCCTCTTAACTATGGAACACATACACAGCTAATGTTTCTATACACCAACTATATTTTGAACTGCATGTCCACTGATTCTTGTTGGATCTGTATTATTTTTTATGTACTATATGCTATAAGTAAAATCTAGCCATGGTCTGGATTAAAATCCCATATACATATATATGGGAGGGGGAAGGGGTGTGGGTGTGTGTGCACGCTGGTCGTGGACGACAGCAAAAGATGCTAATTAAGACACACTGCTAATCCTCATTTGCCAGTAATAAATATATATATGTACTTATGTTTATTTAGGTTGTCAAAACAAAATAATCTGTTGTACGTTCTTTGATTCAGTCAAAATTGGCTTGAAAATGCAAGCTCTATCTTCATTTATCGATAAGACGGGGAAAAAAATTACGGTCATCATAATCAAAGAACTTGCACTAATAAATGATGTGGGTAAACAACTACCATACTTATTACATAACGGCATATTTAAAACATTTACAATGTCTTGAACATATTTACCTGAATGTTCTTCATGGTCCCATTATTCTCACATGTATCTTTCACATACAAGATTTACATTTTCAACAATTTGTTGAAAAATCTGGTGTGGATCCTTCAGGCCCAGTTGTACAGTCAGGACTTGCCAAGTTTTTCTTTTGCACATGATGACAATGTAATGGCTTCTCTTACTGTCTGGTTAATGGTCACCTACAACAAGCATCAGGGTTATAAATAGGAAACAGCACTTTTGTTATCTTCCATACACTCACCACAATACTTGGCTACAGAATTCATAATTCTCCCTGCTAACAATCTACATGCTGAACAAACTATGAACTGGGTTTCAACATTCAAGTAATGACACAGAGTTCATCATGTCAGTTTAGTATGCAAATCAGGAGCTCCTCACACTTTTAAAAATTGACCCAATCGACTTTAAAAAGCCTTTAGTATATGAGCCTCTGTTTGAGACTGTTTCTAACACAAACCACCCAAAAACTTCATTTCCGACCTCAAGTACATTCTTTTAAATACCGCACGTGTTTAAGAGTGAACGTGTTTCTGTTTTGAGATATTTATTTTAGATTTTTAAAGCAATTTTTTTAAGCGCATATCCTCCATTTTACCTTGAATAACTAATCATTTTTTTTAAGCGCATATCCTCTATTTTACCTTGAATAATTAATCATTTTTCAATGAAAGCTTTTATACTTGTAGCACAAGAGTAAAGTACATCCAATTACCTTCAGTTTCATATACAACAACAAAGTTATTTACGCATATGAACATTAAAAAAAATTATTTCCAAACAACTATAAAAACGCACTGGGGTGGCCATTTTTGCTTGGGCCAAACCCACTTTTTTGCTTGGGACTGAAAGAGTTAATTTGAAAAATACCAGCATGCTCTTGTTTAGTTTAGTTTGTTTAAAAAAAAAAAAAAGTTAAATCATCTGTTCTTTGATTCCATCAAAATTGGCTTGAAAATGCACGCTGTTATCTTCACTTATCAATAAGCCGGGGGGAAAAAGTTTTCATTATCAAAGAACTTGTGCTATTATATGATGTGGGTAAGATGATAGGAAACTATACCGAGCCATACAAAAGGAGGCAGTCTGATCATCAGAAGGAAGTCCCACCGACGATCAAGTGTTTCGGCCATTTGTTCTTTACACTCTAAGGGGGGGGGGGGACCTGGGTCATGACTACCATGTGTCTCAGCCTCCTGTTTGTGCAGAAAATTAACCTATTCCACCTTGGTTGCAGTTTTAAAATCCATAATTCCACCAGCCAGAGGCAATTGTGAAAGTAAAGTGAAGACAAATTACGGCCGTGAAGCCGACAAAGCGTGTAGCCATTGCGATCTGGCAACTTAAATTTCACAGACACCTCATATAATATGCGCCTGTGGTTATCTGCAGAGCCGCCGTCCTTTCACCAATACAACGAAAAACTGTATTGTGGATTTAGAAAAATTTCCATCTCCGGGGCTAGATTTTACAGAGTTCCATAGCCCATTGCAGTTGTTCCACACCAACATGATGCCTTTTCTGCAGTCTCACTAAGCCTCTTCAGTGCCCTTGTTCTCGACTGTCCCCTCAGCTCCAACAGTTTCAATAAATCGTACATTGATGCAGCCACAAGCCCTCTTGCACCCACCTCAACAGCCATGACCCTTGGAGTGAACCCATCGTTATTCTGACCAGCGGCCAGATCACTATACTGTGCCGCTTTGAATGAATGTTGCTCGTCCATCTGGATTCAAATGGCACGGTCAGTTCAAAAAATATAACCTGATGCGATGATGAAGAATGCAGCACTATATCCGGCTGTCTTTGAGATTTTCAGATACTCTTTGGATATGCCCCTCATCCAGGTAGGTCTACCGCCATCACCCAGTCATGAAGAGATGGTAAATTGCTACCTGACTTACTTGGTTTGGGGTGTGCTGACTTTCCTGCTCTCAGAAAGTATGTATTTGCGGTGCTCGGCCTGACTTTGCTATTCACCTTCATCCTTGCCAGGTCTATTGTCGCAGCCAGCTCATATAGCACTTTGTTGTGGCGCTATGTGTATCGCCCTTACCCTAATGACACGTTGCAAGCTGAGAGCATGTGTTCAAGTGTCTGCCTCTCATGGCACAGCTCATCATCTGACTTTCCCCATCTCACAAGGTTTGTGGCCGATGGCAGGTCATACATTGATCTAATAATGAAGCTGAGCCTAAGAGGTGCCATATATCATTCTATGTCAAGGACCTTTGCAGTGCTCCTTCCCGTGTAGTCCATTGGCCTTGTTGGGCCTGCTGCACCACCTTTTGCAACCTCTTCTCATTCTCAGCTCCTCGTATCTCCTGAACTACCAAGTTTCTGCGCTCCCTGCTTGATGCCTTGGACCACCAGCAGATGTCTCCATGACCAAATCCCCCTCTATTCGTTTGTGTGTATCCGATTACTTCCTCAGCTTGAGAATATTGGGCAGAATTAACAGCTTCTTCCACTTTCCACCCCATTTTCAGTGTGGGCTGAATGGACTTAACCACATCATCTGTTGACTCGCGCAGCATCAATGTGAGCCTTGCCTTTCCCATTTTGTACTCTTCAACACCTGACTTGAAGCACAAGTTTTGACTCAGTACAATGCAAACAACCACTATATTTATCACATAACAGTATATTTTAAACGTTCACAATGCCTGGTAGAAAATACTCACTTGAATGTTTTCCATGGGTCCATTATTCTCGTTTATTGTCACATTCATCATCATTTTCTTGAAAAATCTGGCAGATCCTTCAGGCTCAGCTGTAGTTAGGACTGCCTAGTGTTCTTTTTTTGCAACTTGGAGAACATGATGGCTCCTCTAACGCTAGGTCTACTGATGTGTTGATTCAAATCCTACCATGAAACTGTCAAGTCACACCTTGTGGTTATTAATTTTTACACAATAAATAAAATGCTCTTTCTGTTTAAGTTCAGGTTGGAAAAGAAAATATATGATGTTCTTTGATTCAGTCAAAATTGGCTTGAGAATGCAAGCTCTATCTTCATTTATCGATAAGACGGGGAAAAAAATTATGGTCATTGATGACGCCCAATTTATATTATGATTGAGTAATTGGCCGCCAAATGACTCGTGCACCATGAGGTGAGTGATGGTGCCCGTGGTCTGGTTTTGTGAAGTGTGCAGATGTGTTCAGTCAAACAATGATCATACAAAATAACAGGGCAATCCACATTAGGACGTCAGTAAACTCACGACGTATAAAGTCAATGATTCTTGTAACAGCCGATGACGTTTTTCTTCATTATTTATTGTGGACGCCACAGTGACAAAATGGTTACGCGAATATGTAGGCACATCAAACAGTCATTATCACAGCAACATTCAATACAGCAATGGACGGTAGACAGCATTACAATGATGAGTCAGATGCATGTTATATTTCATAGTGCTGTAAATGTAGTCAGGTGAAAAACTCCATCCTTTTCTATAACAGCCAGGAGATAACCAGATGTATGAGATCAGTTCACTCTCCTTAATCTGACTTCAGCAAGACAGGCACGTCTGCTGAAGTATAAATAATGTCCTCAAAAATATCCTCTAGATAACAAAGGTTTTCAAACCTAGTTCATGTAACAAAGTAGCAAGTAATAGTCCTTGGGACATGCATCAACCGATGCGATACAATACAGCAACACGTGAGCTGGGAAAACATCTCGTGACGACGACTTTCGAAGACAGGCTATGAATCAAAACGTCGCTCACGACCAAAAAAAATCGATAGAGTTAATGAAAAGTTAATTTACCTTGCCTTCAGGAAATACACAGAAATATTACGCCTCCCCGGCATGTGGAAATACACTAGAGGTATTATCTCGAATAAACGACATATCCATTAAGAGGACTTCACATTCCTGACAGAACAAAAAATAGCGGAGATCCCCTCTCAGCGGGGCATCTTCCTAGCTATTCAAAATCGCTCACTGGACTGGTGGGCGGAAATCGATCGACCAAGAAGCAAGACCAGTCATGCGCAGTCCAGCGCAAAATGACCACAGCTCAGAACTTAAGACGCAAGGACCTTTACTACGAACCAGCGTAAGAATGATTACCTTAAAAGGATAACCCAACAGGTTGCCAACCGTTTTCTGAGAAAACGGCCTAGCATAGCAAACTTAACTGCATTCAATACCAACGCGAGGAGACAACTGCTGACCGAGAAAAGTGACTATAAATTTCAAGCAGTTGTTGCCCTTGCGTTATAAAATATATATTGTAATAAAACGATGTTGCGAGAATTTCTCACGCAACATATCACCACCTCCTCCCGATAAAAAAAAAATGTGGAACATATTTTTTTTTTTTAAATATCAAAGAGCATGCGATAAGCGGCTCAAAACGCACGAATTATGCGCTGATAATTAATTAAATTGCCTAACATGAGGCTAAATATAGAGTGTCTGGTGAGGATGTCACCAACACACATCATGTTAGCATGTAAACACAATATACGTATGCAAGTTACCATAGACATCATTAAATAGCATAATCTAATATCGTCTTTAAAAATGGATGTACAAATCTGATAGGAAAATTTAAATAGTACATTATTTGACATGTAATGACATAAGTACATAGTAAAGTTAAACTACATGACGATCCAGGACATATCCTCTGGCATTCCGAGGGTAAGTACACAATCTAGAACTCGTCATGCTTGATAATAGTAAGGTAAGTCCTCAGCTCATCAATGACATTCTGAGAAAGTACAAGCAATATAATGCTAATTAATAACTAATATGCTTCATAAGGTACAATACATTATTAATAATTGTGGCTGTTTAGTAAACTAACGGCCCTTATATTAACCACTCAGTCTTCCTCTATCATCTTAAAAAACGAACAGAAGAAGATGATAACAAAGCACGATAGTGTGTACATATAAAGTGAGTACAGATGTGCTAATCTATTGTAGTAATATAGGTGTGTTATGACTCTGTAATATATGGAAATATAGGACAGAAGTATTAGTTGGAGTCATGTGGGCATCTAGACAAAATGTCAGCCATCACATTATCCGCACCACGGATAGCTCGTACCGTGAAGTGAAAAGGTTGAAGAGCTATAGCATATCGAGTGGATCTCGAACTCTTCAAATTCTTAGTCTTCTTCTTCTTCTTCTTGCGATCGCATCTTTGATGATTACACCGTCAGACGAGTTCTCATGATGAATTCGACTGTTGTTTGAAGTTCCTCTTTAACTCCATATAGCTTTGAGTTTAGTGTGAGTCATTGGGCCAGTATATCTTTCTTAACTGGTCATACAGAGGACAGTCCTGTAGAACATGCTCAGCAGTTTGTTCGTTTAATCCACATGTGCACAGTGGTGAAGCAGACAATCGTAGCTTGTGCATGTGTTTATTCAGTTTGTTATGCCCTGTCCTGAGTCGAAAAATAGTTGTCTGTCCCTGCCGGTCGAGAGTGTGATAGTCGTCTTTGGGTTGGTTCTGTTCTCTTCTGATAGTCTGGATAGCTCTCTTTTTCTCAAAGTATGTGACTTCATTATCTTCTTGTTCACATTCTCCTCCCTTTTTTGCAAGTTTATCTGCCTTTTCATTTCCGGGTACTCCACAATGAGATGGTACCCACTGAAGTATGGTTCTCTTTTTGGCAGCTACCTTGTTTAGTTCATTTCTCAGATGCGGGAGTTTACCACCCTTGAGAGCTTGCAGGACAGACAGTGCATCTGTGAGGATGACTACCTGGTGGCAGTCAGAGTTGGTGTTATAAATCATATTTGCAGCTTGCTCTAGAGCTTGAACCTCAGCTGTATAGTTGGAACAGAATTTACCAGTGGGAATGTGCCTAGTCTCATAGTGGTTGTCAGGATATGAGATAAAGATACCGGCACCTCCATTCCTAACAGCATTAGTTGCTGATCCATCTGTATAGGCATGTATCCATGATTGATCGGGATAGCTTTCTTGGATCATACTCAATGTAGCAGTTCGTTTTTGCAGATCATTATACTCACATCCACTTGTGAGACCACTGACTGTTGTATTAATTTGGAGGGCACTGCTGGCCTGCTCCCATGGTACAGGGTATAGGGTGGGCTTCAGTGGTGTTGTCTTCATGGATAGGTCTTCTTGATGCTGTCTTATAAGTCTTTTCCCCCGATGCACAAAGCTGCTACGCTTTAGACGTCCCAATGCCAGATCATCTAGTCTTGCCTTCATTGGGTGCATTGGCATACTGTTGTACTTTTCCATCTGGATCATGGTTTTTGTGTCTCTTCTATGGGACAATGTCTGTAATCCAGCAACCTTCTGCATCTCTGTTATTGGTGTAGTTTTTCATGGCTCCTGTAATGAGCCTGAGAGCTTGATTTTGCACCTTGTCCAAAGACTGCAGATGTGAGTTAGCAGCTGATGACCATGCTGCTGAGCTAAACTCTAAGTGTGGTCTTATTACTCCATTATAAATCTTCTTTAGATTTCGTTCATTTGCTCCCCAGTTGGTACCTGCTAATTTTCTGAGTATGCCTAGTCGTCTTCGGGCCTTTCCTTCTGCATTTTCAATATGCTTATTCCATGTAAGCCTTTGGTCAAATGTCACCCCAAGATAGGTGGGGTAGCTTTCTTCCTTGATCACGGTTGTCCCTAGGTGTATGTTAGCTGATTTGTCCTTGGGGGCGAGGGAGAACAGTGTTGTGGAGGTTTTGTCTGTGTTTATTGTGATAAGCCATTTCTCTGCCCATGACACTAGCATGTCTGCTGCCCGCTGCATTCTATAATTTGCTGTGGTGACATTTTCATCAGCGCACCAGAGTACTAGGTCATCTGCATATAAGGCAGCTTTAACTCCTGCAGGGAGATCTTTCACCAGGTCATTGATGTAAACAAGGAAGAGTGTTGGGGAAATTACTCCTCCTTGAGGTACCCCCTGATGGAGCAACACTTTTCTGCTCTGCAGACCGTCAAGAGTGACTCTAGTTCTCCTGTTATGCAAGTATGACTGGATCCATTTCATCATGTTGCCTTGGATTCCACTTCTCCTAAGTTTTGCAATGAGGCCATCTTTCCACACCTTGTCAAAGGCCTGCTTGAAGTCGACCCAGATCGTTAGGACCTTTTTCTTCTCCTGGAAGGCATCTTCTATTGCTTGAGACAAGTAAGTAACTTGGTCTTCTATACTGTAGCATTCTCTAAATCCAGCTTGTTCCGGCACCAGGATCTGCTCAGACTCTAAATACCATTTCAATCTGTGGTTGACTATTCGCTCCATAGTCTTCCCAACACAGCTTGTGAGACTGATTGGCCGGTAACTTGCAGCCTCGGTCTTACATTTCCCTTTCTTTAGTATGGGTATTGTGATGGCTTCTCTCCATACTTGGGGTACCGTTCCTTTCAACCAGCTGTGGTTGAATATCTCAAGCAGTTTTGTCTTTGCTGCTGAGCTCAGATTTACTAGCATTTCATTGCTGATTTTGTCTGGGCCGGGTGACTTTTGAAACTTAAGCTTGGAAATAGCCTTCTGTAGTTCTCCTAGTGTGATGGGTTCCCTCATTGGGGCAGGAGTATCTGTCTGTCCCATGGTTGCCAGTATTTCTTTTCTTATCTCTCTCTGATGGTCTATGTTAATGGGTAAGTTGCTTTCTGAACTGTATCTTCTAGCAAACAAGTCTGCAGCTTGTTTTCCTCTGAAAAGTTTGCCACCTTCATCCAATGTGATAGTCTGCCTTGGTGAGGAATGCTCTTCATTTAGAGACTTGACTAATCTCCAAAGTTTCCTGCCGTCTTTCTCAAGGTTCAGCGATGCCGTTTTAGTTCTCCAGCTTTTCCGCTTTTCTTCTAGCTTTGTTCTCTGAAACTCTGCTACAGCCTTTTTCCATTTGTTGTGAGTTTCAAGTGAAGGCTGAGACTCTGCGTCCTTTCTAGCCTTGTCCATAGCTTCCTGACGTTCTTGGAGTGTGCTGGACCAGTATGGTATGTAGTTACGCCGGCATCCTTTGGGAATGGTTTCTTTTGCAGCTTGTAGTATGCATCTGTTGAAGTCTTTTACCACTTCATTAATGTCTCTGTTCTGTACCTTGAGGGTAGACAGCAGCGTGTTCACCTGATGCCTGAATAAACCCCAGTTGGCTTTTTTGTAGTTCCATCTTGTAATGGCTGGGCCTGTACTGAGAGTTGCACTCTGGACAGTAAGAAAGATTGGGCGATGGTCGCTTCCCCCTAGTTGGTCTCCTACTTCTCTACTAATAGATCCAGCTATATCTGGTGTGGAGAAGGCAAGATCTGGTGTTGAGGTTGTGTGCCATCCTCTGGAGTAGAAGGTAGGAGTATCTGTGGCATTATTGACTAGGATTAGGGAGTGATCATCTTGCCAAGTTTCAACCTCTTCACCTCTGTGATCCAGATGGTTATAGCCCCAGCTCTGGGAGTGGCTATTAAAGTCTCCAACTGCTATAAAGTTGGTGGCTGGTACCTGTATAGAGCTGAGACTCAGGGGTTTGTTGTTCGGACAGTAATAGTTCAGGAGTTCTATTTCCATCTTGTCTACCTTTATCTGCAGCAGCTGATATTCTGCTCCATCCATGAAGGTTTTCCTTTCGTGTGCAGGAATGTTATTCCTTACAAGAGTAAGTACTCCTCCTTTTCGTCTATCTTGTCTGTCGGATCTGAAGCATTGATATCCCCTTATTTTAAAGGTTTGATCTGCTTTCAAGTGAGTCTCTTGGATACAGCAAACACTGACTTGCTTCTCATACAAGATGTTTTCCAGCTCTGTCTTTTTGCTGTATCCAGCCTGCTTGCTGTTCACTCCCTCTGCATTCCAGTGCATCATGACAAGTGGCACTCTGGGTTTCTCTTTTTCTGTTTTGTTTTGGTCAGTAGTTCTCCTCCGCCGTCTGTTGACTCCACAAGACGGTCTAGAGGGTCCTCCAGTAGCTGAGGGTGGGCTCTGTCGAGGCTCAGAGCCCGGCACTGCACCTGCCTGGTGGAGCTCCACAGGGCGAGCACCAGAACGAGATTTATTTGACGGTGTACTCTCCATAGAAAAAAAAAAAGCGAGTTGCATGATACTGTGGTTTCCGGTGCGCCTTCTGGCCCAGTATCTACGACTTTAGCACCTGTTCAACGGGAGAGTGGGCTCATCCCTAATCTGTTTATGTTCCCAGTAGTAGACTATTCGCAAGCAGCCTGGGGGTGTCACTGCTCTGCGCGGACCTTGTTTACCGAGGCGGCGTCCGAGCTCGTATGGTGAAAATATGGTTGCGTTATCTTCAAAATAGCCCTGTCTTTCCCGTGGCTTTTCTGCCATCCTGCAACTTTGAGTTAGGGAGTTCTGAGCTCCAGTCTCTTTCCCAGGCATTTTATCCTGGCCTGGCACGCATACAGAGGACCCCACTTCTGGTTCTAAGTTAGCAGTTGGGGATAGGTGGGGTAGCACACTGTGCATTCCCCGTCATCCAGGGGGCTCTCCAACTATGCAGAGCTTGCACAATGCTGTGCTCTGGTTCTGGGCTCTCCCAAGGAATCCTCACGTCCTGCACAGAGCCACTTCCCGATACCCACCACCTGCCAACCCTCCATTGTAGAAATCTCCTGCATGCGGCCATCCAGTCAAGAGCCAGTATTAAGTCTGGTGCCCAAGTGATCCCCCCAAGCTCAGTGTGCAATGCTGGGTTCTCATCATGCTGCAACACAGGAGGGATTGTGATGCTCAGCCATCTCTCTCAATTCTGCACCGATAAGTGACATCGGGGACTTAACTTTGCCTCAGTACTGGGAGGCCCCGTTTCCAGGTACACCACACACAGCCAATTGAGGCAACGGTCGCCATGGGCGTGATAGACGACAAACAGTGAAGAATGAGGCAAGAAAGCATTTAACCCATGAAGTGGGGGTGGATTGGTGCAGACCAGAGCATGTACCACTCGCCGGTGGGTTCTGCATCTACACCTATAGGGTTCCACCCACTCCTCAGCCCATTTAGTCTGGCCCCTCACCCAGGACCTGTCCGGCTTGGGTGACCCTGCCAGGAGTAAAACTCCCGCCGGCATAGCTCCCGGGATCATTGAGGCGCTCAAGCTCTCCAACCACGGCAAGGTAGGCTTACATGTGGAGAGATTCTTAGTCTGAATAGCTGTAAGAGCTTTCTGATCAGTCTCTAGAATGAAATGTGCGCCCAGGAGGAATCTTTGTAGTTTTAGAATTGACCAAACCATCGCTAACAACTCACGGTCTAAAACCGAGTAGTTCCTCTCTGCCGCATTTAGTTTTCTAGAAATGTACATAACAGGATGCAGAGTATTTGCATATTCTTGCATCAGTGCTGCTCCAATCCCAGTGGATGAAGCATCACTCCGAAGAACAAAAAGTCCTATCAAGAGTAGGTAATCTTAAGATGGGAGGAGAAGAAAATATATTCTTGATTTGGTCTAGTGAAGATTGGCATTCTTCAGACCAACGGACCAGATTAGGCAAACCTTTCTTCAACAATGTTGAGAGAGGTGCCATGATCGAAGATAAATTTGGAATAAATCTCCCATAAAATTGAATTAAACCTAAGAGACTCCTAACTTGTTTCTTCGTTTTAGGAACAGAGATGTTCAGTATTTTGGAAGTATTGTGGTCTTCTGTCTTCAAGAGACCATGACCAACACGATGACCCAGGAAAGAGATTTCACCAAAACCAACAAAAGCTTTAGAAGGTTTTGCTGTCAAATTATTCTCACGTAGAGTGGACAGTAAGTCATATAACCCTAAATAGTGATCTTCCCAGGTATCACTGAAGAGACAGATGTCATCTAAGTATGCGATGACATCCGAATGATGTGACAGAATTCGACGCATCATGCGAACGAAAGTGGCAGGGGCGTTCATGAGACCAAAAGGCATAACATTCCATTGAAATAGACCCCTAGGTGTAGAAAAAGCAGTAAGAGGTTTGGCATGCTCTGCTAAAGGCACTTGCCAATAACCTTTAGACAAGTCAAGTTTAGTGAAGAATCTAGAATTAGAAAGTCTAATCAGTAGATCTTCTAACAAAGGCATCGGTTCAGCATCGAACTTTGTGACCTGATTCAATTTGCGATAATCAACGCAAATTCGTATGTTCTTATCCTTCTTCCGGACAATAACCATGGAAGAAGAATATGGTGAAGTCGATGGTTCAATTATATTTTCGGGAGCCGCGCTAGCGTAGTGGTTACAACACCGCTCTGGCGACCGGGTGATACAGGATCAAACCCGGGCGACGGCATTTGAGGATTTTTCGTCGACCGGGATTTGGACTGGATTAACTCGAGACCTGGCGAGGACATTTGAAGGAGTGTCGTCGACTAGGGACTGGCGGCTCCTGAGCCGACCCAGCTGCAATGGGTACCTCCGAAATCGGCGAGTATTTGCCTGAATGGCGAGGGACACCTGTCTCTGTACAAGAAATAAAGGGATACTCACGTAAAATCAATGTCAGGTTAGACATAAATAATAACCTGGATTTCGCCTCGAGTATTAGGGGGGGTAGGAAAAAAAAAAAAAAAAAAAAAAAAAATTATATTTAATTGAATCATTTCATCCAATTCCTTTTCCACTTGCGACTGAAAGTGTATAGGGATAGGATAAGGCCTAACCCTAATTGGATTATTGTCGGTAAGAATTATGTCATGTTCTATGACATCTGTGTGTCCAGGAATGTCAGTGAGAACATCCTGAAATGTTTGTAACATCGACGAGACTTGTCGATGTTCATCACCAGAAAGATTAGGAGAAACAGAAACGTTTTTCCAAGATTCCGTGGAATGTAATGGAACCACTGGAAGGGGAAGATTGACATCAGAGAAGGTAGATTCCTCATCCTGTATGACAGACAGGGATGAATAATGACCGTGAGGTGCAGGAGCATCATCCGTTGCCTGGAAAATAGGCAGCAAATAGTCCGGACGTTCGTGAAATTCCGAAAGCATGTTTATGTGGAAAGTTTTATGCTTTCCATCAATATCGACCACATAGTCAACATCGGAAATCCGAGAGACTATTGCATACGGACCTTTCCATGCAATAAGAAGTCTATTTTCCCTACTGGGGAGTAGGACGAATGCTTTGTCACCTGGACAAAGTTGTCGTAGACATCTATTCTTGTTAGCAAACTGCCTTGCCTTCTCTTTAGCAATTTCTGATGAAGCAGTTGCTAGCTTACATGCCTCAATGATCTTTTGTCTAAGAGCAATGACATACTCATATGAGGATTGAGTTTCATCGCTAATATCATCGGCAGTGATGAGATCGTGTAATAAAGACATAGGGCCGCGCGGACGCGCGCCAAAGACAAGTTCGAAGGGAGAAAATCCTGTGTGTTCATTAGGGACTTCTCTATAGGCAAAGAGAGCCGCAGGTAAAACCCTGTCCCAATCTTGAGGATGATCTTCAGTTATCTTACCAAGCAAAGTCTTTAGCGTTCTATTCAGACGCTCAACTAACCCATTAGACATAGGATGGTAGATACTACTGAGAGATCGTTCAATATGTAAGGTAGACATTACCTGTGACATAGTGTCAGATATGAGTTGAGTGCCATGGTCTGACAATATTTCTCTGGGGAACCCCAAGCGAGAAAATATCAACCAAAGAGCATCTGCGATATCTGTAGTAGATATGCTCTTAAGAGGGATAGCCTCTGGCCAACGTGTGCACATATCGACACATGTAAGGATAAACTGATGTCCTCTGGCCGACTTGACCTTAAAAGGGCCAATAATATCTATGGCCATTTTCTGAAACGGCCGAATAGGAATGTCAGCAGCCTGGATAGGCGCAGCATGTCGTGGTCCTCTAGATTTGACCTCCTGACATACCTTGCATGATCGGCAGTAAATACGAATGTCCTTATTGACAAAAGGCCAAAAGAAAGCCGCAAGGACTCTCGACTTCGTACGGGCAAAACCCATATGTCCAGCACATTGCGAGTCATGAGCATGTTGCAATATTTGCACTCTCATGCTCTTGGGAACAAGAATTTGCGAATGCGCCGACGTAGTCGAATCTTGTACCATACGTACAAGTACGCCGTTTCTCATTGCAATCCAAGATTTTCTATTTGTATCCTGATTCGGATCACCTTTCTTCGCAAGAATGAAGAATTTTTTTAAAGAAGGATCTTCTTCTTGCAATTTTATGAAAGAGTCACGAGTGATTACTAAGTGACTATCTTGGCTATCAACTTCATTATCACTATTCAGTGAAGTTTCGGGTGTTTGTAGAGCTTGTGCTCTTGTAACCACTGCATTTGTAGCTTGCATGTTATTATCTTCCCAAGCAGCAATCTGCTGTGGGGTACACTCCCTAACTCCGTGAATACGACCAATAATAAGGTCCGCAATAGGATTAGGTAAGAGACAAGCATGCACATCTCCAGTAAAGAAAGGAGTGGCAATGCGAATTACAGCAGTAGGATATTTTTCTAGAGTGCCGCCAAATGTGACACATTTAATAACCTTTCCTGTAGCACAAGATGGATCTACAAGCGATTGTCTAACACCAATAGTGGTGCATCCGGAATCGAAAAGTAGTGAGACCGGAGTATCATTAACAAGACCCTTATGTAGGATTAAAGAACCCCTCCCGTCATGCGCAACAGCAGCAGGAAGAGCGGGAAGTGGGTGACCACAACTCAAAGTAGTTATGGTACCCGGTTCGAATAAAGTACTGCATTGGGGGCATTTGTTTGCTCTCTCAAAGTCAAAAGCAGAACCAGTGACAGCGTCAAAGTTTTTATTATCAACAACATGATTACAGGCTCCCTCAGTTTCCTGTTGTACAGAATTAGCCTGCTGATATCTCTTTTTTTTGTGTTGAGATCTACCCCGACTATTATTACCTCTGAAGTTATCAGAGTTATTATTATCTCTGCAGTTATTATTGTCTCTATTGTAATTGTTATCCTGGTTCGAATTCCAGTTTCCACGATTACTATCATGTTCACATTGATGCAAACATCTATTTGTTTGGTTTTGAGGTCTTCGGCAGGAATAACCTCTATTACCATATCCTCTTTTGAAATGCCTATAATTATTAGGGTGATAGTAACGAGTACTATCAGGTTGTCTCCAATTCTTCGAAGAAGAATCACCATGAAATTGATTTCCATGATTTTGACAGAAATTACCGCTGCCCTTTCTATCAAAATTTTGTTGGGATCTACGAGCAAAGTTTTGACCATACGGTGCTGCCGAAGCAACCGGTAAACCTTCTTTCACCTTAGAGTTACCCATGGTTATGTGTGGGTGCGCAGTTACATATTGGCAACAGAAATCTTCCATTTCTTTTATTGTTTTAGGTTTACGTTCATGAAGGAAAGCAAGGAAAGACTCATTGACAGACGACATGACTTTGTCTCTAAGTATTAAGTCCATAAGTCCTTCATAAGTTTTTTCCGTCTTAGATAGTTCAACCCATCGTGAGAAAGTAATGCGTATTCTTGCAATAAACTCGGAGAATTCAACTCCATTTTCAGGCAACATGTTTTTAAATTGTAGACGATAGCCGTCTTCGTTAAGCTGATATTTCTTTAACAAAGCGGCCCTGACAACCTCATAATTGTTCTTGTCAGGTTCATCCACCATATTTAATATACTTAGAGCTTTACCTGTCAGTATCCCTGATAACTGATAAACATATTTTGCTTTGTCTATGTTATGAGCTGTACATGCTTGTTCAAATCTGTCCAGATAGAACATTATGTCATCACTGGAAGGACTAAATGTTGGTAACTTAATCTTAAAAGTATCATTATTAGCCTTACCAGAAGATGAACCCTTGTTTGAATCATTACCATTACTCATGTTCATCAATTTCAATTTTTCCAACTCTAAAGCTAAGACCTTTTCTTCATGTTCCATTTTTGCTTTCTCTTTCCTCTCATCAGACTCTCTCTGTAATCTTCTTTCCTCAGCCTGAGCCTCTATTTGAAGTCTTTCAGCTTCTTTCTCAAGTCTTTTATTCTCAGCCTCTTTTTCAAGTCTTTTATTAGGGAGCCGCGCTAGCGTAGTGGTTACAACACCGCTCTGGCGACCGGGTGATACAGGATCAAACCCGGGCGACGGCATTTGAGGATTTTTCGTCGACCGGGATTTGGACTGGATTAACTCGAGACCTGGCGAGGACATTTGAAGGAGTGTCGTCGACCAGGGACTGGCGGCTCCTGAGCCGACCCAGCTGCAATGGGTACCTCCGAAATCGGCGAGTATTTGCCTGAATGGCGAGGGACACCTTCTCTGTACAAGAAATAAAGGGATACTCACGTAAAATCAATGTCAGGTTAGACATAAAATAATAACCTGAGATTTCGCCTCGAGTATTAGCGGGCGAACGCAAAAAAAAAAAAAAAAAAAAAAAAAAAAAAAAAAAAAAATTTTATTCTCAGCCTCTTTTTGAAATCTTTCAGCTTCTAGCTGGAGTTTTCTTTCCTCAGCTTCTGATTCCCTTTTTTGTTTTTCCATTTCCATTTGGAATCTTTTTTCATCCACCTGCATCTGCAGTTTCTTTTGTTCAGCTTCCATTGCTTTATCATATCGAGCAGTTGCAAATTCTTCTAACTTATCACCAGTCTTCCCAAGCAATTTACCCTGCTCAATAAAGTGCTCAAATGTAGACATGATGAGTAATAATATGAGTTCAAAAACCTGAAATAATTAACTAATTTATTTCAAACCTAAGTGTAACAAGTCTTAATTAAGCACTTGTATATTCACATCACATTATATTATCCCAGTCTCTGTGGGAAACAAGTCTCCAATCAAAGAACTTGTATATGAAATATCAACACTCAATTCTTGATCATAAGTGCACTTCTCATTCAATAGTGCACGACACTATTCATCATTCATTTATCATCAGTGTAGTAGTAACAGTGCCTTAGCATAGCCCATTAACTAATTACTATAACTGTAAACAATGACTATGTAAACACATGCAGAATGTAAACATTGAAAATGTAAACAATGCAAACAATGTAAACAATAACAATGTAAACAATAACAAAGATCAGCAACAATACAAAAACGTTCGCAGAAATCAACTAAAAATAAAGCAGAAATTAATGAAATATCACAAAAAATGTGACGATATCTGCGATAGAATTAAACAAAATACATGACACCACAGTGTATAAACAAAAATGTTGTATGAAACTAAACTATAGTCAAGAGTAGGCTAACAAATACAAACAAATCAAAACAAAACTAAAGAATGCGAAATAATAACGAAAACAATATTAATACATGTCATCACAGCTAACATAAATAGCAACAGAAGTCGCTTAGCAAATTCCAGTATCGGAAATTTGCTCACCCTACAGAAAACGCTCACAATAGACGACCTCTATGACGTGGCATGATCTAAGGGAGACACCACCCAACCGAGAACCCGCTGAAATATAAACATATAAATATACGAATAACATATAACAATAGAATGAGATGATACACAGAAGACTCAGCAGAAGTATAAGGGCACAGTTTACATACAAACAGGCCACTTAACTTATAGGCTTCCAATCGTTGAACAGCAGAAAAAAACGGATGTCAATCAACGTCCTAAAGAGCGAAGCTCCAACGATGATGGCACATCTGAACTGCTTCCACTGCTAACACGATGGTACTTGAGCTTCTGAAATACTGTATGTTGAGTTGTTTCGGCACTTGACCCTCTTATCCAAAAGTAAGTTGATGGAAATCGGTACTTGGCCTTCTTCAGAAAACAACCCGTTTCAACCGGCACTTGACCTTCTCAAAAAACGACAGCACTGGAACCTTGATAACAGCAACTTGCTTGACTTGTGTTAACGACAACAGTAGTCCGTGTTATCCGGCAATATTCAACAACGCCGTGTACTGTCAAATTCCTGTTTCCGTCAAAAAATTGAAATTTTGACTTTTACCGGGCAACGCCGAGTACTTTGAAAATTTGAAGTGTTGACTTTCTTGAAGAATGTTAATTTCTTGAAGGATGCTGATGAATTCTTGTTGAAAATGAAGTGGGTAAGGGACCCCGTGTTTGCTGGTACCAGATCAAACCAGCTTATGGCCACCAAATGATGACGCCCAATTTATATTATGATTGAGTAATTGGCCGCCAAATGACGCTTGCACCATGAGGTGAGTGATGGTGCCCGTGGTCTGGTTTTGTGAAGTGTGCAGATGTGTTCAGTCAAACAATGATCATACAAAATAACAGGGCAATCCACATTAGGACGTCAGTAAACTCACGACGTATAAAGTCAATGATTCTTGTAACAGCCGATGACGTTTTTCTTCATTATTTATTGTGGACGCCACAGTGACAAAATGGTTACGCGAATATGTAGGCACATCAAACAGTCATTATCACAGCAACATTCAATACAGCAATGGACGGTAGACAGCATTACAATGATGAGTCAGATGCATGTTATATTTCATAGTGCTGTAAATGTAGTCAGGTGAAAAACTCCATCCTTTTCTATAACAGCCAGGAGATAACCAGATGTATGAGATCAGTTCACTCTCCTTAATCTGACTTCAGCAAGACAGGCACGTCTGCTGAAGTATAAATAATGTCCTCAAAAATATCCTCTAGATAACAAAGGTTTTCAAACCTAGTTCATGTAACAAAGTAGCAAGTAATAGTCCTTGGGACATGCATCAACCGATGCGATACAATACAGCAACACGTGAGCTGGGAAAACATCTCGTGACGACGACTTTCGAAGACAGGCTATGAATCAAAACGTCGCTCACGACCAAAAAAATCGATAGAGTTAATGAAAAGTTAATTTACCTTGCCTTCAGGAAATACACAGAAATATTACGCCTCCCCGGCATGTGGAAATACACTAGAGGTATTATCTCGAATAAACGACATATCCATTAAGAGGACTTCACATTCCTGACAGAACAAAAAATAGCGGAGATCCCCTCTCAGCGGGGCATCTTCCTAGCTATTCAAAATCGCTCACTGGACTGGTGGGCGGAAATCGATCGACCAAGAAGCAAGACCAGTCATGCGCAGTCCAGCGCAAAATGACCACAGCTCAGAACTTAAGACGCAAGGACCTTTACTACGAACCAGCGTAAGAATGATTACCTTAAAAGGATAACCCAACAGGTTGCCAACCGTTTTCTGAGAAAACGGCCTAGCATAGCAAACTTAACTGCATTCAATACCAACGCGAGGAGACAACTGCTGACCGAGAAAAGTGACTATAAATTTCAAGCAGTTGTTGCCCTTGCGTTATAAAATATATATTGTAATAAAACGATGTTGCGAGAATTTCTCACGCAACAGTCATCATAATCAAAGAACTTGCATTAATAAATTACGTGCGTAAACAACCACCATACTTATCACATAATGTCATATTTTAAACAATGTCTTGAAGAAAATATGTACCTCACTGGATCCATTATTCTCATATGTATCTGCACATACAAGGTTCACACTTTCAATAATTTGCTGAATAATCTGGCGTGAATCCTTCAGGCCCATTGTACAGTTAGGACTGACAAGTTTCAAACATCAAGAGAATACGACAGCTCCTTTTACTGTCTGGTCATTTAGTCACCTACAAGATTGCGTGGAAACAATAGTGTTACTATTGTACATTAATCAAAATACTTGGCTTCAGACTCATTCTCCCTGCTGACAGCAAACATGCCTAAACAAACTTTGGTCTGGGTTTTCAGAAGAGAGACATTGTGAGTCCAACATGTCAATTTAATATGCATATCAGGAGCTCTTAACACTTGGTCAAATACAGATCTTACTGTCAATGAACTTGGGAACACTATGAAGATTTTCCCTTTTCAGTAACTACAGAACACAGAGCTTCCTTACATCAACTATTCTTTTGGACAGTTTCCTTCAGCTTTTCAACGTTACCTATCGGTTCTTTGTACTAAAGCCTAGCCATAAAATGCCGATTCAAATCCGACAAGAAAAGTCTTGGGGGTCTAACTAGTCACACCTAGCAAATAATAATTCACACATAAATAGTTTCTCTTTGCTGTTTGTCACACGCACAAAAATCATTTGTTCTTTGATTCAGTCAACATGGCTTGAAAATGCAAGCTGTATCTTCAATTATCGATAAGATGGGGAAAAAATGGTCATCATAATCAAAGAATATGCACCAATATATGGTGTGGTAAGCAGGAAATGTTTTCATATTGGCATATTTCTAACATTCACACGGCCTTGAAAATATTTACCTGAATTTTCTTTACAGGTCCACTATTCTCTCATGTTTCTTCATATGCAACATCTTCATTTTCAGCATTTTGTTGAAACATCTGGTGTGAATCCTTTAGGTCCAGTTGTACAGTTATGACAACAAAGCTTTTTTTGTCTGCACAAGAAGAAAACATGATGGCTCCTCTAACAGGCTGGTCAATGATCACCTACGAGATGGGATTATAAAAAAGGAAACATCACTCTTCTTTAATTTCTTTCATTTACAGAAATACATGACTACAGATGACATTTCATCATTCTCCCTGCTAACAGCAAATATACCTGAACAAACTACGGACAGATCCCAGCAATCGCATAAAGAGACTTGCAAGCCCATCATTATCAATTTATGCAAACCAGGAACTCCTAATATTTCATTTACTGTCAATGTAGCCTACTCGGAAATGCTTTCATGATCATCCCTTTTCATTAACTATAAAATTTGAAGCAGATGTTTCTTTACATTAACATTAATTTGGGGGCCGTTTCCTTAAGCTCTGGCAAGAGGACTACCAAAGCTTGTTGGATCATGGTACTATACGCTTGCAGTCGTAAGTGAAAGCCAAACCCTAAAGTCTTGATTCAAATCCAGCAATGAAAGAAAGTCTAGGATCTAACTACAAATTCCCACCTTGCAAAAATTTGTACACAAATACCAAAATGCTCAATTCAGGTTACGCTTAGTTTGCCACACAAAAACATCTAATGTTCTTTGATTCAGTCAAAATTGGCTTGAAAATGCAAGCTGTATCCTCATTTATCGATAAGACGGGGAAAAAATTATGGTCATCATAATCAAAGAATTTGCACTAATAGATGACTGTAAACAACCACCATATTTATCGCATAGGCCTAATGGTATATTTTATAAATTCACAATGTCTTGAAAATATTTACCTAATTGCTCTTCATGGTCCCACTATTCTCACATAGTACAAATTCAAAATTTTCAACGATTTACTGAAAAATCTGGTGTGCATCTTTCGGGCCCTGTTGTAGTTGTGACCACCAAGTTTTATTTTCGCACATGAGAACTTAATGGCTCCTCTTACTGTCTGGTCCATGATCACACAGATTGTAAGTAGGAAACAATAGGCCTCTTTACTTTCATACAATTATCACAATACTGGGCTGCAGACTATAATAAACCATTCTGAAAGAACAGCTGGATAATCTGGATTTGGCCAACGATCAGACTTTTCTGTCTCAACTGAAACCAGATGCAAGAGAAAATAAGGATACTAGATGAGAAGTCATAGCAACTGTATTTGAAAATACAAAAGACAGGTTATGAGTCCACAAACGAGAAGCTGAAATGATCAGTGGGCCATCTGTTTGAGAGGGCCTCATAAAACAATTCAGAGAAGCTATAAAAAGGGCAATGGGTTAGGAATCTTAAATTTAATTCTAACCCTAATGACGTCTGGGGCTTTGTATGGCATCAAAGAACACGACTCGTTGCAACCCAAATGAGATGCATAGCCTATATCATGGCAGGAATACAAACTAGACTATCTGAATTATCAGATCCCCTGTCTCTTCTATTAGTTCGTTCATATGCAATTTAGTTACACAGAAGCCAACAGCAGCTTTTACTACACTGGGAAATACCGGACATCAATAGCAATCAAGTTCAACACATACAAAATAGGATCTTCAGTTCTAATGTCAAGGCAGCGCTACTGCACCTCCCTGAAAGATGGAGAACAATGACAACCAAAGTAACACACTTTTATAAACAGTGCTTGTGCAAAATAGGCTTGAAATGGTAGGCTACATTCACAAATGGAGAACTGATGGAAAGAACCTGACAAAATACAGGTCGAACAAGAGGTGAGGAAAAGATAGGCCTACTGGGTCTTGGATAAAACACACATTAAGGAAATCTGTTGGCTGCAGTCACTGTTCTGTGATTCCCTGGGCAAGAGAAATTGAGGGGAAACAAGAAACGCGTGGAGAAGGGAGCTGGAGAGGGACAGAAAAATATGGATAGGCTCTACAGAAATGAAAAGGACCTTGAACCGATGGCACTGACGACAAGAATAATTGGGGTGAATTTGTTGTATACCTGTGCTCCACGTGGAGTAGTGAATGAAGTGAGAAACAGCACATTGTATTATATATAATAAATTCTACCCCTATTTGTTCCTTATTGTGTATGCAGCCACCACTGCATTAAAGAATTCATACATAGCAAAGAGTGTATGACTGCACGCGAAATGCTAATATACAATGGTTATGGCCAACCGTAGTCGTAGTGTCCACATAGCCTAATGTGAACTAATAATATTCAGCAATCAATTTTACAACTGCACTCTGCTTGGCATTTAATTTAAAATATATAAATAATTACCAACTGACCACGCTTGTGTGGAGTCTGGCATGTGAGCGGAATAAGAGCAGTGTTTTTGGGGCGAATGTGGAGCCAAACTGGATGATGCTCACCGTCTAGGATTGCAATTAGATGGACAATCCTACTGCACATTCAGATCGTGCAAACCCTCAGCCCGAATCGTAAAAGTGAACGGAATGAAAATACATGAAAAGCTGTACTATTAATTTAACATTCGTTATAGCAGTTTCGAATCAATTAGCGCGGTTATAAATGTATATAATTTTCTACTGCATTTCTCACAAGCATTGGTTGTCTAAAACTCTGCATCGTCTAAAATGCAGTAAATTAGGATAGGCTGCAAAACATTTGTTTGAATGCTAGCAAGCGGATGTTATAATAACACGTATTTTGTGCTTTACTTATTTAATAATTCTTAATAACGAATTAATATTACGCTAGCATAGTAATTGTGACAGATATGTTAAAATAGTACCCTTTTTTGTTTGTTTTGTGCGATAAGTTATTTGTTTCTACAACTTCATACGAAATTAAACTAAAAAGCTTTGTTTAAGCGATAGTTGTGTTGCCAAATAAGCACAAATGTGGCTGTCAACAATTTGACTTTTTGTATTAACTAATCTCCTTTCCTTAACTGATCAAAACTTCAGAAATGGAAAACTATAAAGCAACGTGTGTCTCTGTACAAACTTATCTATATTCTCGCTTTCTCATTTAATCACATATCTTAAAGCAACCAACAGTGCTTTTGATATTTGCCTCCTGCATCAAACCACACACAAAACGCACAAGTACGCTTGCTTGACACTATATGTATTTGTGTGGGTGTATATATATATTTTTTTTCCCCGTCTTATCGATAAATGAAGATAGAGCTTGCATTTTCAAGCCAATTTTGACTGAATCAAAGAACGTACAACATATTATTTTGTTTTGACAACCTAAATAAACATAAGTACATATAGATATTTATTACTGGCAAATGAGGATTAGCAGTGTGTCTTAATTAGCATCCTTTGCTGTCGTCCACGACCAGCGTGCACACACACACCCATATATATATATATATATATATATATATAAAACTAATGTTTTCAGTTCTAGACCTAATATCATGTAAAATGTAATTGGTATCCACAAGAAAAACGTTAGACCTGTCTTCCTCTCACGTGGAAGTCCAACAACGCCAACTTTCCATATGTAATCAGCTGTTACTCCTCGTGTAGAGCAACACAAAATGCGCGAATTATCCATTTAGATTTTACTACCATATATTAAGTAGATGTAGTAGCGATTTATTCATTGATTTAAAAAAATATTAGAAAACCGCACAATTACTTAGCATGTTTATTTTAGATTAGGGTGTATATTATACAAATGTTGATGCATATATGTCATGTACCAAATAGCAAGCTGAAAAAACACACACACAGTGGATTAGTTATAGTTTTTAATGTTTCTATTTCTAGCGTGAGTCGATTCTGGGAACAAATACAGGAAACAATAGCAATATTGCACTTGAAGACATCACCCCTACAAGATGTATAATCATACATATCTTTTTCTTTGGTACTTGGCCGCCGACTGACATAGTATTCCGTAACCATCACGCCTGTTGTATCATACATATATCTTGGCAGTAATATAGACAAACTTGGAAGGACAGTGATATCAAAATAAGTATATGACAGGCAAAAGAGATTTTCATTACATTAAAAGGAGATCAGAAGCAATCAAGTCTAACACAAAAATCAGAATTTTCAACTCAAATGTCAGTTAGTCCTATTGTATAGCTTTGAAACATAGAGAACAACTACCAAGAAGCTGCACACTTGCATAAATGAATACCTTTATAGAATAGAAAGACTGCACGTGTATGACAAGATCACCAATACGGAACTGATGATAAGGGCCAGACAAGTGCCAGTGGAACAAGAGCTGAGAATGAGACACTGGCGATAGATAGAACAAAATCTGTTGATAGCCTTATGCGGAAGCCATTGTTCTGGGATCCTCCGTGTAAGAAAAGTAAAGGGAGGCAATAAACACGGAGAAGTGAACTGGAGACAGAAATGAAAAACATGAGGAAGTCAGAAAAATCTGGAACTTATGGCAGTTAACTGGAGGATTTGAGTTGCTGAAGCCTATGCTCCTTACAGGGGTGAAGGATAACGATAATGATTTCTAGTATAGTATTACCTGTTCATCCGCATAAAATAATCTCTCAGCTGGAGAGCCATTCACATTAGTATAATATTTTATATACTTATTTACTTATGTACTCTTCCTCTTCTACCATGGGGTGTAGAAGTTTGCCAGAGAGAGCGCCATGCTATCCTATTGGCTGTCTTCCTTTTGGCATGGTTCCAGTCCAGTCCTCCGTCCTTCAGGGATTGTAAATATTTTATTTTCAATTATCTTATCCAGGATTGTAGATTGTTGGTGGGTTTTCTGCAACTATTTCTAAAGCTTTTAGGATTGCCACTAATTCTGCTGTAAAGATGGATACACGAACGTTGTGAACAGTTGTTAAACCACGCATTCGTGAGCCGTCATGTCGTGACTGTTTCTGATCACTTATATGAGCCTTTCTTATTTGTGTTAAAACATCAACAATCATCACCAACAATGGTATGTGAACACGTATTCATAGTTGAGAGGGTGTTTCGAGGTACAAAAACTTCGATACCAAAAAAAAAAAATAAAAAACCAATCTATCCAAGTTACCGGTACTTCACAACCCGAAACAGTCCTCGGTACCGTAGTGATATTCTGAATCATATAAGTATAATCGTAAAGGTCTAAATTTGAACATGACGCGCGCCATCTCATTGTTATAAAAAGCTATCAGGTAATTCCAAATTACATAATAGATGGCAAATTCAAGTGTGTTTTAGACGAAGCAAATATTTTGACAGCTGAATTCTGAGAACAAATGCAGGAAACAATAGCAATATTGTACTTGAAGAAACACCCTTACAAGATGTAGAATTATACTAATCTTTTTCTTTGGTCTTTGGCCGCTGAAAACAAAAAATTGAGCAACAGTAAAGCGTAGCAGAAAAAGAATGTTTGAGTATGAAAAAGTCGACAAAGTTAAACATGTTAAAAATGTCAATTTTTCAATAATATTTTAGACGTCTTCATTCAGTCATTAAAATGTAAATTTGAATTGATTGTAAACCATAATGATTTATTCCAATTTATATCTAATTTAAATGATTCCTCTATATCATTGACCATGAGCTACGTGAGAGCTATTTTAAATTAGAAACTGTACAAACAGGTAAAGGTAAAGGTAAAGGAACCCGTTACACGCCCATTGAGGCATATTGGGAATATGGTGTTAGGCCCATATTATCTTGACCGTCGGCACACGAGGGGTGATGTGGTCGGCATCACGCCGGCCGCCTTAACCTTCCCAGAGTAGCTCTGGTACCCATTTGGGGCTGGGTCGACCCAGGAGCCGTTTGTGGCCTAAAAATTTTCCGCCTCATCTGGGGATCGAACCATAGACCACTGCGCTAGGAAGCCAGTGAGACAGAAATGAAAAACATGAGGAAGTCAGAAAAATCTGGAACTTATGGCAGTTAACTGGAGGATTTGAGTTGCTGAAGCCTATGCTCCTTACAGGGGTGAAGGATAACGATAATGATTTCTAGTATAGTATTACCTGTTCATCCGCATAAAATAATCTCTCAGCTGGAGAGCCATTCACATTAGTATAATATTTTATATACTTATTTACTTATGTACTCTTCCTCTTCTACCATGGGGTGTAGAAGTTTGCCAGAGAGAGCGCCATGCTATCCTATTGGCTGTCTTCCTTTTGGCATGGTTCCAGTCCAGTCCTCCGTCCTTCAGGGATTGTAAATATTTTATTTTCAATTATCTTATCCAGGATTGTAGATTGTTGGTGGGTTTTCTGCAACTATTTCTAAAGCTTTATGTACAAACAGAGGGTGACCAAAAATACATCCATCGAATTGTTTTGAATGAAGAATAAATGAGAAACTATCTAGAAGAAATAGAGGATGGTTATTCTCCTCAGCTTGCATTTACCGATGATGTTGCCCTGACTGCTAAATCAAAGGCACATCTATAATCAAACCTGCAAGTCTGGAAGGAAGAGCTGGAGAAGAGAGGGAAGGTCATCAGCAGCTCCAAAACATAAACCATGGTGATATCACGAGAGGAAAGAAGGCATCAGATTAAGCTGGGAGAAGAGGTCCTGGACCAGGTCAGCCACTTTAAATACCTCGGAGCTGTCATAGGCTGGAAGGGAGGCCTCAAAGAAAATTTGGCTACCTGAAGAGCAGCAGCTGGGAGACATTTTCAGGCCATAAATCGAGGATTCATCAGCAAAAAAGAAGTTGGCAAGAAGATGAAGATGGCTGAATACCACTCCACCTATGTCCCAGTCTTGACGTATGGATGCGAGTCACGGGCAATGATTACAATCCCCAAAAGCCAGATCCAAACCTCAGTTACCTCAATAGCTTTGAGATACTCCTTACGAAAATATCAAAAGGGGTTGTGCAAGACTTCTCAATAAGTTTCTTTCCCCATCTGGAACATTCTTAACAAGGTGGCGGCCTTTGAAAAATACATTTAATGTCCCAGTTAGAAAAAACACACTCTCCATAAAAATCCTGGAGCTTAGAAGAAATCACGTCCACTTCAAACTAGTGAACGAATACGAAAGGCCCAAATAATTAACACTTCGAACCCACGACATGTGACAAAACTACGCCACTAGTGACTGTCGCTAACCACGGGTGAACGCTTCGTGCAAAAAGTAGTTTGTCTACCGGCGAACACAATTCCTCAAATAAAATGGACATGTGCTAGCGTGTAATAACATGCTACAACATATTACCCAAATCTATCCTTAACATCTCGTAAGTAAGTATTCGCCTAAAAATTTGCTACAATTCATTTTTTTCAAATATCCTCGCTTTCTCATTGCCAAATACGTTCATGGTATTCATTTTTTTTTTTTACTTTGTCAGCTTCTATGCCAACTGAGCCCAATGGGCTGATCACCCGTTGGCTTGTCACACCGATTACGGAAACAACGGCAGATGGATCTATTTGTTGTTGCCCTAAAGACGCCGCTAGGCGTGAACGGAAACTACAACAGAGAAAATCAATCTGCTGTTGCCCTTAAGACGCCACAAGGCGTGATGGCCTCTGACTGCTTGGTCGGTCTTTGGCTAAGGATGGAAGAAGAAGAAGAATGCCAACTGCAGAGCGGACCTTCTACAACTTAAAATTAACACAAATGTATTTACGTACAGCAATGACACAAGATCGTGATTGTCAATAGTATCAATTGAACATGCTATCGCCAAGAGCTTAGGTCAAGCAGAAATGATCCAGTAATTTACAGCTGTTAAAGCTCGAAGAAAAACCGCCTAAAGCAGCCTTTCTCAACCTTTTGTGTCCTAGAGGAACCCTAGAAATCATTTTCAAGTCTCAGGGAACCCATGCATAAAAATTATTATATCTGCAGTTCGCGGTATGTTAGCACGATTAGTAAGTTATAAATAAAATACTCCAATAACAAGTGTCAGTGCTCGTTTGAGAAGAGAATGATTTTTTCTGTGGATCTGTTTATTTTTCTTCTTCTTCCGTCCTTAGCCACCGACCGTCAAAGCAGTCAGTGGCCATTACGCCTAGTGGCGTCTTAGGGCAACAGCAGATAGGTTTTCTTTGCCATTGTTTCCCATCACGCCTATTGGCGTCTTTAGGGCAACGGCAAATCAATCCATCTGCTGTTGTTTCCGTAATCGAAGTGACTGGCAAACGGGTGATCAGCCCGTTGGTTGTTTATTTTTGCCAACGTATAAGCTTACTGTTTTGGTGTGGTTCCCTCTCCCCAAAAAGAATATCAACTCAAATGCAAGTCAGTAGTATAGGTAGAAGAAACTCAGCTGTTCCTTGGTTTTTTTTTTTTTTTCTCTCCACTTGATTTTTTTAACCTTATCCAAGTAGGCCACATATTTCAACTCTTCAAGACGCTTATGAAACTTGGAATGCGCAAGAGTGAACACGGTCTTATTGCGCACTGCCAAAATGGCTGCTCGGTCACTGCCCACCACTGCGAGCGCTAACATAGCCCGGCGCGCAATGTTTAAAAATCGACGTTTTTGTTGTTGTATTTTTTTTTCAGTCACGATCTCTTGCGGAACCCCTAGTGACTTCTCGCGGAGCCCTAGGGTTTCGTGGAACCCTGACTGAGAAACCCTTCTCACAGGTATGTACAATATATTTTGACTATTTTTAATTAATACATTTATTTTTAAATTATATTTATTGTATGAGAGCTGGCCATTGGGATTTCTCATGGTGGTGTGAAGTCTCGTGATGCCCCCCCCCCCCCCCCGGGCCGAGGCACATCTTCAATCCAACCTGGAAGGGAGAGCTGGAGAATTTGCATTATATTAATAAATTTAGCTATCTCTTTAATCATATCCAAATAGCAATGTGGGAAGATTTTCCCTACTAGTATATATAATATAAATATATAGGTGTATATATAGGGCTATCGGGCACCAAATAATAGTTGGCTGGGGGCGATAAAACCCTTATTGGCTCCAGACGACTGAACCCCTAGAGCCGGACCTGCCACTTAGACACGATTTTTTGGCGGCTTTTCTTACCTCTGTCCCTTCCTCATCTCTTTGCGTCCCCGTGCTGCCATAAACCATGGAAACTCAAGTCTCTTGATACCCGGCCTCCCTCTCACAGTCCTCCTTCCCTTTACTTCAAGTCCTAGAAACCGCTCAAGCCAAACTATGGGTATGCAACATAAATCAACAGCTTTGTCTCACATAGGAATAATAGGGCGGAAACACTTTTCTGACAGGGTAACCATTTCTGATGATCAGATTGCCTTCTGTTGTAATGCTCTGTATACAGCATCCTATCACGGTTGCCTTACCAGTGGAATCAGTTGGTAATTTTCCGTTATTGCCAATTTTAGGGGCAGGCGAGCCAAATGGTCGTCATACACGCCAAATTCGGTAAGGCTAAAAGTTCTACTTGTGATACATTGGAAACCACAACATGTAGGGGAAAATTCACTGGGGAGAAAGAATAAATGTGCCAAACGAACTTTTACCAGAGGTGCCATGTGCACAAAGGCTTGTTGTGGCATAGCGTTAGCATATGACATCCACCTATTACTAATTGGCTTACAGAAATATTTGCATCTGTGACGGGCGGTGGAATTGTCTGCCCGTAGTTTTGCTAGGTCGGTCTGAGTTCTCGTCATTATGACCGGTCTACCATCTGTCCATCAAAATTCTCCGCCCACTTTTCTGTAAACGTTGTCTCTAACAGCGATATTTCTGTCATATTGTCTGTCAATCAGCACTATAGACCTTCTGCATGCACGCGCATAGCGGTATGTGTTCAAACAACCCTTTTTTATCGGTCCCCCGGAAACTAAATATTTCCCGGGTCTCCTTTGATTCGAGAAAACTCAGGGTAATTTCTCCGTTTCTTTTAACGGGAGAGAGCTGTGATTGTGGCCAAAAGCCACCACACACGAACGCAATCGCCGTGCTCACGCTACGTCATACCTTCGTTGTCTTAAGAACGCAGTAGGAAATTCTGCGTTTAGCGTACGTGCATTTCTATTTAATCGGGGGGAGATCAGAAGCTCTTGCATCTTATTACGTGCTAGTACGCTGTTTCATCTCGAACGGTCCGCGAAAGCCAGACAAAACATCTGGCTTCATCTGGTAGTACTTAAGCGACTGTCCCAATATCTCTCTATCAGTTATGCTCTCGGATTCTCTAGCATGCGTAAAGCTTATCCTCCATGCTGATAGCAGTTGTGAATTAAGTCCGTATGGAGATTATTCCGTGAAGCTGGTAAGAGCGAATTAATTGTTTTAAGAGTTATCTGTAGTGGTAGCGTATAAGATTTTATGCAGATATAATCTACCCAGAATTACCTATTCTATTGCTTAAAATAATTGATTCATAACGAATAGTAACTCTTTCGTAAGATCACAAGTGATTAACGTAGTGCGCCACCAGTATTTAACTCAGCTTAAGACTTGACAGACAGATAGCTAGATAATCTGGTATAACAAGAAGACAGATAGAGAGATAATGTGTACTGACAAGAAAACGGGAGAGATAAAATGTAAATGACAGAAGGAAGATGTACATATTGCATTATTTATTATTGTTCTCTTCGATGTTTATCAATTAATCCTGATTTAAGTGTTAAACTATCCTTATTTAATTTTATTGTCCACATACATGTCGATTACGCTTGTCAATTTTGTATCACGTACGGTGTTGTGAGGCGAATGCCTGACCTCGCTTAGCGAGGCTGTCCGTGTGTGTGTTACGCCGACCGCCCCCACCCCGCCTGCTCGATAGCCAAGCGAGAGAGGAGGGTGGGGACACGGCGCCTGTTTATTGAAGTGGATTGGTATAGACTTAGTGACAGACAGAAGAGAGGGTGAATATTTGTACGTCTGTTAGCGTAGCTCGTTCTGGTCGAACAAAACCATGAACTGCTTTTGAATGTTTGTATTTTCCCCAGACCATGATCAGAAAAAAAAGAGAGCGGTCTGTGTTTGCTATCTACGGGCTCAACCAGAGTCTACGGAGATTTATTAGGTACAACGTTTCTACACATTAGTGCACGGCCTCTAGCATTTTTCTAGGCTCTATTTTTCTTTTTCTGACGGATTACCTGCCAAATTGCTACCGCTGGCGGCTATTTCGTGAATTACATTACGGCCGCGAAGCGCAGACAGCATCGTCCACGAGCTGTTATAATTTGTCATTCATACATACAGGCAATATTGGTGTAACCCATTGACCGCCCGGACGGTGGAGATAATACAACAACCTAACTCAGACAGAACCAGCTAGTACCAGCCTCTGAAAGTTCTCACGCGAACTTACCACTAGATCAGCGCATTAGGATAATATTCGTGTGCTGGAATTAAGCTTATTTTCCAGTTCACCACCTTTTGTTCACTCGAAGTTACTGCAGTAGTCGCACAGTGGGAGTTACATGTTACTATTTCCCCTAGAGCTTAACCCCTGGCAAAAGTGGATTACTTAGTCCAGCCGGACATTGTTGACGCACATCAGTTTTCTTCTCAGTTTTGGATTTAGCATCTATTAAGGCAAACACGGTCGTCTGATTTCATTGGACTGGGGACCTCTGTCCAGGTGATAGCAAGGCTGTAGGAGAACTATTGTTTTTTAAAGTGCGGGAGTGGTTCGAGAGAACTTAGGTGTGTCCGTGTGAGCGTAGGAATGAAGTAGAGTGAGGTGGCCACAGTGCTTTTTTCTCTTGGGAATTTGTCTTTATTTTTGTTGGAGGTTCATTTTTCTTTGCCATGTATCCTTCTGACCTTGTTTATTTTCAGAGAAGGTACACGGGGTGTAACTTGTTTTTTTGTATTGTTTGCATTATTGCCACGTTGGATGTGGTGCAGTTTTTTTTAATGGTTAATAAAAAAAAACCCAGAAAACTTATTCTTGTGCTGGTTAGAACGCCTTCCCTGTAAATGTCATGTTGGTGTAGTAACTGTAGTGTCCCTTACTGAGTATTAGAGTAAAGTCTTTTACAAACTTTGAAGAGCGGGGCAAGATTGTCTTATTAAAAGTTAGTCACCAGGTAGGCTGAAGGAGTAGCACCACTACCCTCCAGAGGCATATCTTCTCCCAACTTTGCACCCATGACTCTATTTCCTATCCATTCACACTTTCCATTTAATAGTCAGTCTTACCTCAGGCAGAATCTATCGTCCTACTCATATATACCCGTGACAGTATCCAACAATGAAACCACCTGCTCTTTGGGAGAATACTGAAAGCTAAATGTAACACCCATTAATAGTTCACGCAACCCTTTCAATTTTTCCGTTGTGCATAGAACATAAGTCATGTTAATTTTGACTATAAAGATCAAACGAAGTTGAAATAGAATGAAAAGAAATAAAGTGACCACATGTGAAATAATTCCGTCATCAGAGCATGCAGCAGAAGTAGGCCACTATAATTCATTCCCATCATTCTTGATGAGTTACTTGATTGTCTTATTTTGCATTCTTTATGCATTCTACCATAACCTGCAAAGGTGCTGCCAGTACTTTGGAACATTTTAATTTGTTTGCTGTGGATGTCGTCGATACTTATGTGTTCCAGCGTGGATTATGTTTTTATGGTTTCTGTTTCAGACTCTCTGATTATTATACTGTATCTCTTCTTTGTTGTATTACTGCTTCTAAATTCGTAAGCTGTTTTCAAATCTGTGCGCAGTAGCTTTTGTGGTGTGAAAAATATGATTATTTAGGGTGTTTGGTTCCGAATGTGCCTCTAAAGTTATGTTTATACTAGCAATAACCCGTCAGAATTGACAGGTTTTTAATTGCAGCCATCTTATCATTTTGATCCATAATAGTAAGTCTGCAATACTTTAAATTAAAATTTTGCTTAATCCTCAACTTCCTTTTATTCTTAGAGTCGATGCCTGAGCCCGCTGATCAGTCTTGATCGTGAAATGGGTGCCTATTAAAGTTTGGTTACGCTCGAGATGATTGCAAGCAATTCATTCTCAAGAATGGGATACTTGGTTTCCGTAGGTGTAAGTTGTCTACTTATACGAGGATTAGGCAATCTCAAAATAGGTGCCTTAGAAAAAATACACTTTAATGTAGTTTAATTTATCAGAAATCAGCCGTGTGTTACCGGGGCCCGAAAGGGGAGCAAAGAATAGTAACACTGCACCCTACCACGCATGTCGTAAAAGGCGACTAAGGAGGGTATGGGCATGGGGCTGTTTACCCCATCCCGTAAAAACTTCGCACAGTGGGCTGATCACCTGCTTGCCAACCAATCTGATTATGGAAACAATGATAGATTGTTTGGTCTGTTTTTGTTCCACAAAGACGCCACTAGGCGTGGTGGAAACAGCGATAGATTGATCAATTTGTTGTTGCCCTAAGACGCCACTAGGCGTACTGGCCACATACTGCTTTGCCGGTTGATGGCTAAGGATGGAAGAAGAAGAAGAAGAATTTATCAGAAAAACAACCAAAAACTTACATTTTAAGGTTATTTTTAAGAAAATGATGAGTTAAATCCGTTTCCCGAATGAAACTGGACAGATGAGTATCTTGACTGTCTGTTGATTTAATCTGCATTTCCGCACCTTCCTGTCTCCAGTTCATGTACTGTTTATCAATCGTGTTGTTGGCTTCTTTCCATAATCAAACTGTTCATCACACCTTCATTTGCGCACTTTTCTACTTTTGAGAGAGTACATTAACTTTCAACCACAGCTAAGGGGGGTGAAACTGTGGTTGAAAGTTAGACAATACATGTATTGTTTCCCTTATATGTGACTGACCGACCGAAGTACTTACGGCGGGTATTATGGTATTTAATAAATTATTAAATAGTATGGTCGATAGCATACATCCCTGTAGTACTTCTGTGAGCCTGTCTGTGAATTTGTTTTTCCTTTTAAATAATTTTGTTAGAAAAAAAGGTATCCAATTTAACCCTTGAAGGGGTATAATTAGGGTACATGGTGTAGTCAAACCTGAACGGCTCGTGAGCCGACCCAGCTCTACAGTGGAAATCGGCAAGTATCTGCCTGAATGGCGAGAGGACACCTGTCATTGTACAGGGAAAAAAGGGATACTCACGTAAAACCAGTCTCAGGTTAGACATATTAAGCGGAGATTTTGCCTCAAGTAATAGCGGGCGTACGGAAAAAAAAAAAAGAAATTCAATATAATAATTTTTATTTCCGATATCCAAATGTGGCATCCACCGACTCCACTCAGTTCAAATAAAGTAAATAAAAATATGTAAAATTGTGTGAATGTATATGTGTGTGTGTGTGTCCTTCCCTTTAAAAAAAAAAAGTTTAGGGAGCTAAAGGGAAATGATGATAACGATGAAGGGCCTTTAGATATCGTTTTACAGAAAATCTTTGAAATGCCAAGGAAAACTATGACTAATGATAATGTCCATTTAAAAGGTCAAACTGCAAAGGAAGCATTGTTGCACGAAATAGAAGTTTGAAAATTTAGTTCTGAACTGCTTAGACGTGCCTGCTGGCTCCATAAGGGAGAACCGTCACCAAAATAGTAAGAATACAATAATAAATTTCAAAAGTAGTTCAAATTCAAATATTCTAATTAATTCAAATGAACATAAGTATAGAATAGTATAGGATGAAAATGAAGTTTAAGAAATAAAATATGCACCTTATAAAGTTTAAGCAACATTAAAACTATGAAGTAATCCCATAACCTAAAAAATTTTCTTTCATATAAATATTTGTATTCGCTTAATTTACTGGGATATTTGTATAGCTTTTGGAGTTTACTGTCTCGGCCTGCTTCTTATTGTATTTTATCTATAGTATTTGGTGGCAAGGTCGTATCTTGGACATTTTGGCCTGGCAAAGGGGCGACCGACCCCAACCAGGCGCGTCCACGGGTGGCGGATAGTGGAACGACCTCCAGATATGGTGTGTCAGCTGCGAATTAAGTCAGCATAGCTGGACGAATTAGCAGTCGCGGACCAAACGGCGATGTCCTCCCAGCAGGACGGGGAGGGGTAACAGGTGGCACTGATACCCCCACTGAAATCCCCCATATGTCCTACGACGGGTGCATCAAGCGAGTAAGAGCCGCTATAAGCTCTAACCACGGGGAAGGTAAACCTCGGTAAACAAACCAATCTGCTGCCTTGCAGCTACCACCGGGAGATGGAAAGGCTATGGGAGACAACCCTGAACAACAAACACAACCCGGCCTGCCGAAGACGGAGTGTGTTAGCTACGGCGCAGACACCGGGAAAAATTAGGACACACACGCTTTTGCGGTATGGAGTCATGCGACAATCTCGACTTACGTCATGGCGTCGCTCCTATCAGCTACAACCGGGGAGGAGCGGAGCCGGGCCCCTAGCCTCGAAAGGGCCCACCCAAGCAACCGGTGCCTTTGCCAACCAAATGGTCGGGGGAAGGCAAAGTAGAGCAACTGACCAACCAACCCACTATCTTACAGTGGCTCAATGGAATGCAGAAGGAGTGAGGAACAAGAAACCGGAGTTACAAGAATTCCTCAGGGAAAATAACATTGATATAATCTGCATCCAAGAAACTCACCTAAAAGATACCCAACGATTCTTTGTACGTGGATACCAATCCTTCCGCCAAGACAGGGCAAAAAGAACTAAGGGAGGAATCCTCACACTGATTAAAACCTCAATCCCAGCAGTAGAGACACACAGATCTGGTGAGGACGAACTTGAATACATAACAGTCCAACTACTGCTGCCCAGTGGAGACTTAATGATCACAAACTGCTACAGCCCTCCAACCACAACTCTGGAGCTACACAAAGTGAAGCTTGCAGCATCGAGACACCTCATTATGGGTGACTTCAATAGCCACTCACCCAGCTGGGGCTATAACGCAACAGATCCAAGAGGAGAAGAGGTGGAAGATTGGATGGTAGAGAATAAACTAATTCTAATAAACCAACCAGAGGATAAGCCCACCTTCTATTCCAGAGTATGGAAAACAACGAGCACACCAGATCTTGCTATGGCTACAGATGACATACATCGACTCACCACCAGAACAGTAAATACTCAACTTGGGGGAAGCGACCATGTACCAGTCACATTACAGATATCTGAGATAAGAAGTGCAGGAGAAATCAATATGTCTCCTAGCTGGAATTTCAAAAAAGCAAACTGGGGATTTTTTAAAGAACAAGCTGACAATTTCTGTCAGAACATTGCCCACTCAAATAACATCAATAAAAACATCTCCATCATCAGTGAGGCAATCATCCAAGCAGCAAAGAAGTCAATTCCACGAGGTAAACGACGAGACTACAAACCATACTGGAGTGACAACCTGGGAAAACTCCATAGTGAATTAAATAAAGCACGGGAAACTATGGAGCAAAATCCCACATTAGAGAACACACAGAGGCACAACAGCATAAAACAAGCTTTCAATGAAAAAAAGAAAGCTGAAATCCAAAGGAGCTGGCACCAGAAGACCAGCAGTCTCAACATGGAAAAGGACTCAAGCAAGCTATGGAATCTGACAAGAGTGCTAAATGAAGAAACAACAACCAGCTACTGTAAGACTGTCATCAAGGAAAATGAAAAATACCACACAGGAAAGATGGCAGCAAACATCCTGGCAGATTTCTACAAGGAAGAAAGCACCACATCACTTCACATGCACGGATCCAAGAAGTACGTAAGGAAGTAAAAGAAAAACTGAAGCACCAAAACCCAGATATCTGCATGAAGTCACCCCTTACTATGAGAGAACTCAGTGCTGCCATAACAAAACTAAAGAACAGAAAAGCTCCAGGAAAAGATGGCATCACAAATGATATGATCAAGAACCTTGGACCTGTAGCCAGGCACAACTTACTTACTTACTTACTTAGTCGTTCCCCTTCTACCGTGAGGTGTAGAGGTTTGGAAGAGAGAGCGCCAGACCATTCTATCAGCTGTCTTCTTCCTGGCCTGGTTCCATTCTAGTCCTCGGTCCTTCAAAGATTGTCTAATGTTGTCCTCCCAGCGAACTCTGGGTCGTCCTGGAGGTCTGGATCCCTGGCTCTTTGTTTCCCATGCTGTCGTGGTAGCCGATCTTCTCCCATTCTGCAGACATGGCCAAACCATCTTAGTTGGGACTGTTCTATTTGGGTCTGCAGCGGATGGGATTTCAGGCCTTGACGTATCGTCTGGTTGCGGACCATGTCTCTTCTTGTTACTTCAACCACTTTCCTCAGATACCTCATTTCTGAGGTTTGGATCTGGCTTTTGTGGGTTGTAGTCATTGCCCACGACTCGCATCCATATGTCAAAACTGGGACATAGGTGGAGCGGTATACAGCCATCTTCGTTTTCTTACCAACCTCTTTCTTGCTGAGGAATCCACGATTTATGGCCTGAAAAAGTCTCCCAGCCGCTGCTTTTCGAGTGGCCAACTCTTCTTTGATACCTCCCTTTCGGTCTATAATAGCTCCGAGATATTTAAAGTGGTCGACCTGCTCCAGGACCTGTTCTCCCAACTTAATCTGATGTTTTCTTTCTTCTCGTGATATCACCATGGATTTTGTTTTAGAGCTGCTTATGACCATCCCTCTCTTCTCCAGCTCTTCCTTCCAGACTTGCAAGTTGGATTGGAGATGTGCCTCTGATTTAGCAATCAGGGCAACATCATCAGCAAATGCCAGCTCCGAAATATAGACCTGTCTCATCTTCCAGTACCCCACTGAATACTTTCTTGTTCTCTCCTTACATGCCTTGATGACATCGTCCATGAGGAGTATGAATAGATAAGGTGACAGGATATCACCTTGTCTTACACCAGTGGTGGTCCTGAACTCTTCTGACTTATGGTTTGCTGTCCTCACATAATTTCTGCAAGACTTGTAGAAGCTCTGTATAGCATGAATCAGAGGTGCTGGAATATTCTTCCTTGCCAAACAGTCCCAAAGTTTGCTCCAGGGGACTCTGTCAAACGCCTTTTCCAGATCTATGAAACAAAGATGGATCTCACTCTTATACTCAAGGGCCTTTTCATTCAACTGTCTGAGTGTGAAGATTAGGTCTTGAGTACTTCGGTTTGCTCGGAATCCGCACTGGACCTCATCCAATTGTGGCTCAGCTAGGCGTCGGAGTCTCCAAACTAGATTCTAGAGTAGATTTTACCAGGGACACTGAGAAGGGATATGCCTCTATGGTTTCCACATTGTCGATTGTCACCCTTTTTGAAAATTGGTGTTATGATGGCAATCTCCCAATCCTTTGGTATGGTCTTGATGCACCATGCTGCCTGTAGGACCTTTAAGAGTAATAGGTCGCCTGATGCTCCCATGTACTTAACCATTTCTGGTGTTATACCATCATGCCCTGCTGCTTTGCCCATCTTGATTTTCTCTAGTGCTGCCCTCAGTTCTTCCATCTTTATGTCATCTTCACCATCATTGGTTTTCTCTTCTGTGCTAGTGGTTATCATTTCTGTTGCTTCACCATGCTCACCATCCAGGAGTTCTGAGAAATATTCTTTCCATCTTTCCATTACTTCCTTCGGGGCAGTAAGCAATTTGCCTTGCTTGTCCTTTATAAATTTGAGAGGGCATTGTTTTTCTTCCCAGGACTTCTGTTTTGCTGCTAGCACTTTGTTCTTTGCTTCTGTTCTGAGTGTCACATATTCTCTATATTTTTCCATTTGTCCTGTTGTGTTTTTAGCTCCTAAGTATTGTTTCCATGCCATTTTCTTCTCTCTTATTTTCTCTTTGACTTCCTCTGTCCACCAAGGTGTCCTCTTTCTCTGGTTCCCAAGTCGGACTTCACCGCATGCTTCTGCAGCAGCTGTCTTTATGATATCCTTGAATTATTCCAGAGGGTTTCCAAGTCATCAGGTCGTTCTTCTGTGTTGCTCACTGCTGTAGCAATAAGCCCCTGATATCTGGTCTTAATTTCTGGCTCTCTCAGCTTGTAGGTCCTAATGCTCATTTCTCCTGCTCGTTTACTTGGTTTCTTGCGTGATGTTGGGCAGTTCCTAGGCTGAGCAACTCTTTCAGTTGTTCGTTTGATTGTTAGCAGGTAGTGATCACTTCCAAACTCTGGCCCCCCTCCAGACTCTTGCATCTCGGACATATCTGAATGAGCTTCTCCGAACAATGGCATAGTCGATCACTGACTTCTCATCTTGGTTGGTTCACATCTAGTGTATGCATGTATGCGCTTATGAGGGAACTTTGTGTTTGTAATGATCAGATTCTGCTCACTGCAGAATCTAAGGAGTCGCTTTCCATTGTCATTGAGAGTATCTTCTCCATATCTTCCGATAACTCCACCCCATCTAGCATGGTCATTTCCAACTCTGGCATTAAAATCTCCGAGCATGATAACTTCATCTAGGCAGTCATCCACTGTCCTTTGAAACAGCTCGAAGAATTCCTCCTTGACCTCTGCTCTCTCATCCTCATTTGGCCCATACACTATGACCAGGTTGACTATGGTTTCTCCTTCTTTTAGTTTTACAACCATAATGCGCTCCGAGACAAAGTTCCATCCCTTGATACTATCTTTTGATTTTGGGCCACAATGCAACCCACGCCCCCCCTTTAGCTCTTTCAGATATGGGTACACCACTGTAGAGCAACGTGTTGCCATCGAGATCCATGACTCCTTGTCCTTTTTTCTTCGTTTCCGTTATAGCCAGGATTTCTAGTTTTGCTTTCCTCATCTCTTCCACCAGCTCCTCTTCCTTCCCATTTATACTTCTTGTGTTCCAAGTTCCATAAGTCGTAGTCCGTAGTCCGTTCCAGTTCGTCGCCTTTAGAATCAGTCCGGTTTTCTCTCTTGTATTTCTCGTAATCATAGTTTAAGACAAACAGGTGATTGGCCTGTTGTGCCTTTGCATGGTGGAGGGGCTGCCTCCTTACGGCCTCCATGCAGGCCGCCCTCCTCCTTTTTCATCCGGGCTTGGGACCGGCATGGGCGGAGTTAGCCAGGCACAAGCTCCTCCTAATCTTCAATCAGTCATGGAGTACTGGAAAATTTCCAGATCAATGGCGAGAAGCAATCATTGTTCCCATCAGAAAGAAACAAAAGGAGAAAACAAGCAAGTCCAGCTACCGACCAGTTAGCCTACTGAGCTGTCTGGGTAAGGTAATGGAAAGAATGGTGAACTCAAGATTACTGAAACATCTGGAAAAAAACCATCTGCTTGATAACACACAGTCAGCATTTAGGAAAAATCGCAGCACCGAAGACCAACTAGTATATCTAGCCCAGGAAGTAGAAAATGCCTTTCAGGAGAAAAAGAAAGTGCTGGCGGTTTTTGTAGACTTGACAAAAGCCTTTGATAAGGTATGGAAAGAAGGACTCCTCCTTAAGATGCTCAACAGCAAAATTGAAGGGAGAATGTTCAACTGGATACGGGACTTTCTTCGATACCGCACAGCAAGAGTAAAACTTGACGGGAAACTGAGCCATCGCGTCACTCTACAACAGGGTGTGCCACAAGGAGGAGTTATCTCCCCCACACTCTTTTATCATATATATAAATGATATTGCAGAGAAACTGTCCGGGCATATCTCCAGGGCTCTTCATGCTGACGATTTTGCTGCCTGGTGTGCTGCTGAACATTTGCCTACTGCGAAGTTCAGGATGCAAGCAGCGCTAAATACCATCGGTAAATGGGCATCAGATTGGGGAGTACAGATAAACCTCTCCAAGACAGTAGCAACCTGCTTCTCTCTGTCAAATCGCCGAGAAACGATCAAACTGCAGCTAAATGGAAGTGAACTTCCAATCGAGGAAAACCCAACATACCTAGGAGTCAAGTTGGATAAGAGACTCACCTGGAAGCCGCACATAAAAGCAGTAGAACAGAGAGCAATAAGAAAGCTCTCTATTATGAAGAAACTGGCTGGCACAAGTTGGGGGGCAAATACCAACATACTTAAAAAAGTCTATACAGGCACAGTCAGACCTGTACTTGAATATGGCATGTCAGCCTGGGCCACAGCATCTAAAACAAACACAGAATGTCTAGGGAAAGTGCAAAATTCAGGCCTTAGACTAATCACTGGA
Source organism: Oreohelix idahoensis (assembly GCA_024509875.1). Lineage (NCBI taxonomy): Eukaryota > Metazoa > Mollusca > Gastropoda > Stylommatophora > Oreohelicidae > Oreohelix > Oreohelix idahoensis. The sequence continues at coordinate 26,415 of JAMPIV010005073.1, read as the reverse complement.
GGGATGAAGACTTCTCCAATCCAGGCAATGGAGCGATACACCAACATCCGCTCTCTTGATGACAGACGTGAGGAAAAGGTATTCACTCACAGTGAGAAGCTTCTACGAATGCCAAGTCATCCAATGCATGCCAAACTCCATAGTGTGACAAAGAACAGGCTGAAAAGAACCAGCTTCCTAAACATCTCCAAACATTTGCATCGATGCCATGAAGACCTCCTCCCAAATCGATCTACTGAGATTGAAATGTTAATTGATTACGAGGAGCCAGACGACTGCCATGGAAATATATCTATCATCACAGAAGTCCCTGAAATAAAAAAGAAAGGCCACCTGACCCCTCAACAACTAAAAACTTTGGCTCAAGAAATGATTGAAGAAAAGTACAACCCGAAGGAGTGGACACATGCATACACAGATGGATCTGCTGAGGGGGCAGTAAAGAACGGTGGAGGAGGCATCTTTATAAGATTCCTAAATGGAAAGATCATCCGAAAGGCCTTCCCAACTGGAAAGATCTCCTCCAATTTTAGGGCAGAAGCTATGGCACTACTGCAAGCCCTGAAGATCCTCACCAGACCTGAACAGCAGCCACAAGCTAAGATAGTAATCTTCACTGACTGCAGATCATTACTTGAATCAATACAAAACACCAGAAATGATAACATGATGAATGAGATCAGATCTGAGCTTAACATCATCCAAAGGTCATCAACCATTGCCCTTCAGTGGTTACCTGCCCATTGTGGAATCGCTGGTAATGAGAAAGCAGATGCTCTATCAAGAAGTGGCAGTAAAATGGAACAATACAGCCACCCATTGCCCTATCGGGAAGCAAAAACCATCATCCACAACAAGTACAAAAATCAGTGGAAGGAGGAAGGGGATATATACAGCAGAGATGACCCAATCCACCACCTAAACAGACACCAACAGACGACAATTTTCCGCCTGAGAACTGGTCATTGCAGATTACTTGGACATCTCTATCGCCTCAAGATATCCCACACGAATGAATGCCCTTGTGGAGCTGATATCCAGACTCCAGAACACATTCTCCAGAACTGTCCAACCCATGATAAATTGCGACGTGCGACCTGGCCAAAAGGTGATGAGCTCCAGCAGAAGCTATGGGGCTGCCGCGCCGACCTGGAAAAGACTGTGGACTTCGTCCTGGCGACAGGCCTGCAGATTTAGCATGACTACAAACCGAACGCAGAAGAAGAAGAAGAAGGACATTTTGGCGGCACCAGGCGCCGATATTTATTAAAATATAAAGACATGCAAAACAAAATATCATTTGCTTACAGAAACTGATCATTTTCCTACGTCTATATTATTACTTAAAAACAGAATTATGTTTTTGTAAAATGCTACAGTCAACACTATTTGCGAAAATTACAGTGTGAATCAACTCCATAGCATGAACTGAGTTTCATAAGAGTATATACAGTACTGCATGGTGTTTAGGTGGGGGGAGAGGGGGCACAAGACCTTGAACCACCTTAAAATATTCCTAGGTCCGGTCCCGTTTGGTGAATACAGTGAAATTTTGATGACTGTTTTCATGAAATAAGTATGTTGTGCATACATCTATGTTGATGCAACTCTAAGAATGGGAAATGCTTCAGAGCAGTGTTTCCCAAACTTACAGTTAGCTAGTACCCCTTACGAGAGTTCATTCTTACCGGCGTACCCCTCTCAGGCGATAATAATTTGGGTGTAGTTTTAATATTACTATTTTATCTACACTAGGGCTTGTTGAGGACTGCCTCATGGTGCGTAATCATCTTGGCTGGTTTAACTTTTGTCAGGGTGGTTGCACCATGTGGCACCCTCAACGATATACGAAATTAACTATATATCGCACAAATGTAATGACGCGTGAGTGGTTTCTAAGGAGTCGGTGTACGCTTCTAGAGCGTAGAGATGTGTAGGCATATGTGGCTTGGGCCACTTATAATCAGTGTGGTATAACCACTAATGGAAGTGTTCAGAAAGTCTGCGTTAATGAGTAGTGGAATGTGTCACTTATTACAAGTGTGTTAGCAGTACTTGTGATCAAGTATTCAAGATAATAAGGTAACAGTCTTTTCCACAATATGGCAGATACAGCCAGTTGATAGTGTCTAGTAAAATAGATCAGCAGTTCTTAACCTGTGGTCCGTGGACCCCCGGGGGCCGCGCTGTCCCCACAGGGGGTCCGCGAAGGATTGAAGAAATGTTATGAGCTTTTACAGTTAAAATAGAAAGAAAGAATGAATTAATGAATGAAAGAAAGAAAGAAAGAAAGAAAGAAAGAAAGAAAGAAAGAAAGAAAGAAAGAAAAGGAAACGAAGAATGAAATCTTAATTTATCTCGCTTGTTTGTGTAAAACTTGGCTTTTCTAAACTATCGCCTCCATTAAAACAAACAAAAAGTAAAAATCGGTTATGAAAATAGCTGTTTGATAGCAAAAAATTTACTCAGCACTTGATACTTCTGCACGCGGTGAGAACATGGAAGTGAATGACGCTGAGTGGCTGAGAGAAAGCACGTGACATTTCTTGCTACCGCGCATACAGCCAGAAGCCGCCTTCGTAGCTGCACGGAACTCTAGTGTTGTCCACGTTGTGCCACCACATTCTCGGTACGTCTGTTGCTTCCCAGAATTCTCTAGCTGTGTCGAGAATGTTCTCGCAGAAATTCATGTATAAAAGGAAGACCGCGTTTGCGGGAAGAGAGAGTCGGAGTCAGTCAAAACGATCTAGTTTCTTCTTCGATTTCTGCGAATAAAAGCGTTTGGTTATTGTCGGGTAAAGTGACATTTCGATGTTATCGCGGTGAATTTCGTAACGATACATTTTGGCTGAGCCTCAGGATGGATTGCTGGCTGAATTTGAAACATAAAAGGACTGATGATGTTGATGAGGGTGCATCCTGTTCAAAGCAAAATGAAGCTTCTTCCAGTCATTTTAAAAAGTGCCGCCGTTAAAGCAAAGAATATCTGTCGATTGGCTTCACGTGTACAGGCCCAAAAGACAAGCAACTACCACAGTGTGTATTATGTTACGATATATTGTCCAACGAGGCCATGAAACAGCCAAAATTGCGAAGACATCTCGATACTAAACATAAAGAACATGCCACAAAGAGCATCGATTTTTTCAAAAGTAAGGAGCAGGAGCTTCGAGAAAGTAAGAGTAAAAAAGACTGCAACTGGTTGTAACAATGAATATGCAGTGAGGGCCTCCTTTGAAGTTTCTCAACTAATAACAAAAACCGGAAAACCGCACACAATAACTGAAGAACTTATGTTACATGCTGCAAAAATCATGGTTTCTACATTGATCAACAAGAAAGCTGCCAAGGACCTTTCCTTAATACCTTTGACAAATGGCACAGTTAAGAAGCGAATCGACGGTTAGTCAGCCAATATCAAAGAACAGTTATTAGAAAGAATTCGCATGTCCCCCTATTTTGCTCTGCAACTGGACGAAAGCACAGACATAACAAACAAAGCGACCTTATTGTGCTACGTTAGGTATGAGCACGAGAAAAATATTTTCGAAGACTTACTGTCCATCTCCTCGTTGGTACACACTACAGCTGAAGAAATATTTAACAGCGTAAACGAGTTTATAACATCTCATGACACGGATTGGCTGAAACGCGTTGGAATTAGCACAGACGGGGCACGAGCAATGTCTGGAAAACTTACTGGCTTGTAGCAGTAGCACGGATTAAGGAAATCATACCGTCGGTGACTTGGTACCATTGCTGCATACATAGGGAAGCTCTAGTTGCTAAGGAGATACCATAAAAACTAAAACAGACCTTAAATGAATCAGTCAAAATTGTCAATTGTATGAAAAGCAAATCACTGAATTCAAGACTTTTTGAACAGCTTTGCAAAGATATGGACAGTGAACACCATCAACACTTGTATGAAGGGAAGAGGCCTGAAAACAGGAAAATAATAATAGAACAAACATAAAGGTAATTTTTCAGGCAAGAAAATCAAGGAAAAATCAGAAAACTTTTTGAATCCATGCGACAACCCCGCCTAGCCATGAAAAGCGAATCACACTATCCTCCCTGTCATCTAGGCATCACCAATAAAATGATGCTTCGATGACGGGTCTTTAGTGCGACCCGCAACACATAACACCGGAAGTTTACTTTTAAAAAAAAATTATATTTAACATATAAGCACAATTGTGATTGTCACTATTTACAATGATTTGACAAATGTGATGCCACTTTCTCATATCGGCAGTTGTTCATATTATTTGGAATTGAAAACAATATATATCCTAATTATAACCCATCAGAGGTTGAACGGGAAATTTTTCTTCATTAATTAGAAAAAAAAAAACTCAGCGATCGTTTGACAGATTTTTCCTGGTTAGTAAAATTAGCATATCTGTCAGATATCTTCACCCATTTAAATATGCTCAATTTAAATCTTTAAGGAGAAAAAGTTACAGTTTTTTAAGTTGAAGATAAGTTCGAAGCAATGATGAAAAAGTTGGAATTGTGGCATCATCGTCTATCGAACCGAAACAATGCGACATTTCCAAACCTGATAAATTTTCTTGGTTCCACCGACGAAGAGTTGTCTGAGGAGGACACATCATATAACACCTCAATCAGACCTAAAGGTCTTTCACATTTGGAGATGCGCCCTAATATACCCGACTAGGTTGAACGGGACGCGACTCGCCAAAACGAGGCAAAACTATATTAAAAAAAAAAAAAAAAAACATATCTTATCGCACATTTGAAAGATTTGCAGCATAGTTTCCGTGAATTTTGTCCTGTTCCTGATGCAAGCAAAAACTGGATTAGAGATCAATTTTCAGTTAATGTGTATGAACTAGAGGGGCTCACAGCAGCAGAGGAAGGCAAGCTCATAGAAATATCCACGGATAGTGCTCTGAAATTGCAATTCAAGGAACAGTCCCAAATTTCTGGGCTCACTTACAAGCAGATTTTCCGGAACTATCGAAGAGGGCTATGAAAGTATTGATGCCTTTCGCAACGACATACTTGTGTGAAAAATCATTCTCTGCTCTCGTTTATCTTAAAGATAAGTATAGAAACCGTTTGAAAAACGTAATCAGAACTCAGAATACTTCTTCTTCCTCTTCTTCTTCCTCTTTCGTCCTGAAAAGGACGTTGGTTGCGCTGTGTCTGTTTACGTCAGAGCTGCGATATCTGCGCCTTTCGGCCGACACATCCGACTTCAGCACGGCATTTTTTGGGACCGGGTTTGCCTTCCCTCTTCGATCCCTACTCTCTCATCCAGACTGCAGTGATGCAGCCTGTTTCCAGGACCACCACGTGGAGGTGGAGTAGGGTCTTGGTCAGCTCTGGTTCGCTGACCCTGACGCAAGTAGTCAAGCTATGGGTCGCTGACTGCATTCTCTATTGATGCATCTTTGGGTCCCACTCAGAATACAAGTTTCAGCTATTAAGACCGATATAAAAAGGCTTGTAAGTGAAATGCAGCACCAGCCTTCTCATTAATTAATTAATTAAAATTAACAAGTAATATTAGGACATTGTTCGGTGTTCAAGTATTGTTATTATTATTAGTTTTAATTTTTCTGGAATAATTCCAATAAAAATATTATAATAGGAGTGTGTGCATTTACTTATTTCTCCCTTCTCTCCAAATTTGAAGACCCTTGATGAGCAACTTTAAATAAATATTTGATGCACTTTAGGGTTTTAAATCTTGAGTTAAGTCTTGGTGGTCCGCGCCAACAACACATATTAAAAGGGGTCCGTGGTAAAGAAAAGGTTAAGAACCGCTGGTATAGACAAATGATTGTCTTATATATATATATATATATATATATATATATATATATATATATATATATATATATATATATATATATATATATATATATATAATCAGAAGGGTCGCTATAAGAGACTTGTTGTTCGCTGATGATGATGCAGTCGTCACTCAAAGCCAACAGGAGCTTCAGAGCTTGATGAATCGCTTCACCCAAGCATGCAAGGACTTTGGCCTCACAATAAGTCTAAAGAAAACGAATGTGCTGAGTCAGGATGCGGGTGCTGCACCAGTTATCACTATCGATAACTGTGAATTGGCAGTGGTGCACCACTTCACATACCTAGGGTCTACCATCAATGACAAACTCTCACTGGACACAGAAATTGACAGCCGCATTGGCAAAGCTGCAGCTACCTTTGCCCACCTCACATCGCGTGTTTGGGGAAACTCCAAACTCACAACAAAGACCAAAGCTGCGGTACATAACGCATGCGTCACCAGCACACTCCTATATGGCAACGAAACCTGGACGACCTATGCTAAGCAAGAAAGAAGGCTCAATACCTTCCATTTACGGTGTCTACGCCACATCCTCGGCATCTCGTGGAAAGATAAAGTGACAAATGTCGAGATGTTGTCACGTGCTGGCCTTCAAAGCATGCATACACTGCTTAGACAGCGCAGCAGACTACGCTGGCTTGGCCTTTGCCGAAAAGATATCTTTCGGTGATGGCAAGAGAACAGTTGGGCGACCACAGCTGAGGTTCAAAGATGTGTGCAAGAGAGACATGAGGGCACTGGACATGGATCTAGCAACATGGGAGTATGAAGCTGCCGATCGCACTAAGTGGCTATGCTATTTACGGCGCCACCTCAGATTGGGCGAAAAGAAGCTCACACAACAAGCAGAAGAGAGGAGAAAACGTCGAAAATAGGACCAGGAAAATAAGCAGCTGAGGGCTATCACCTCAGGGGCGCATTCCCATAGTCAGTTATGACTGAAGGGGCTATCATATATATATATATATATATATATATATATATATATATATATATATATATATATATATCTATATATATATATATATATATATATATATATATATAATATATATATATATATATATATATATATATATATATATATATATATATATATATATATATATATATATATATATATACTGGACAAAAGTTAAGGGCCACCATTCAGTTTAGAGAAGGTTTATATAATTGATTGGCAAACTGTAAAGACAAGTGAAAATGTCATTAAAACTGAGCTCAGAGAAATGTGTATACATTTATGTGTGCACTAGGTTAATTTTTTTTAAATGTCCAAAAACTGGGTCACTTTAACCCGCACGTGAAAATTGCCATTGTTGTTGCAAAAACTCGTGGTTTTTGCAACACGCCCCACTAGTTCAAAAGGTGAAAAAGTGAGTTGAATTTGAATGCACGTGGAAAATGATCATCGGTAAAGAGTGTTTACCGTTGGTATGCAATAAATCAGTATGACAAGTGGTCGAAATGATCACTGCATTAGCCATGCCACAAAGGAGAAGAAGTCTCAGCACTGTAGACCGTGGTCGAGCCATGGCATGGATTCAGGATGGTCAATCTGTTCGTCATATTGCAAGACGTTTAGCAGTGTCCCACTCTACCATTCAGAGACTTCTTGAGAGATTTCAAGCTACCGGACACTTGGAAAATCGACCCTGCTCACGAAGAATTATATAAACCTTGTCTAAACTGAATGGCGGCCCTTAAATTTTGTCCAGTAGTATATATTGTCGTAAATTTAAAAGATAGGTATAGGGATTTAATTGGTCCCGTCTGAGTAGAGCAGAATGGTGGTGTATATGAGAAAAGAAGTTGTTAGAATAGATTCCACGAGTGAGATCGATTAAGGTGAAGATCCGTCTCTGGAATGAGTGGTTTCTCTAATCCAGCCTATCTATACGACTAGGGTTAAAGAAGACGATCTGTCACACTTCCTATAATGTTAATTATAAGTTATCTACACACACACTCACACACACACACACACACACACACACAGAGAGAGAGTTATGTGACAACAAGACACACAAACGTAGAAAACTATGGATAATAGGGTATAGGGCTGACCGACACGATAATTAAGTTTTTGTTTAGTTTATTATCATTTAAACTTCTCACAACATCAAACATATATATATATATCAATATAAATCAAGTTTACAGAAATATGAAAATAACCCCATGAGTGCCCTCCCCTCTGTTGAGAAAAGATCCCGCAAGAAGTTAATAACCCCAAAAGGTCAAAGATTAACACTAGGGTATAGAATAGACAGTATAGTAAAGAACAAAGTTTCTACTTAGCTATTCAGTAACTAATCGAGTTAGCGAACAAAAAAAAAAAAGAAGTGAGTACATTGATTGTAACACAAGTAACAACAATAGTATGCCTATAGTGTCAGGTGGGTCGCCCAAATATGGCCCCAGACTAGCCTTGGTATTGAATAATAATTTCCAGGTAGTCGCCAAATTGGTAAGTTAATATTTCCTGGATTGATATGTTTCTTGAAACAATGGGTTCTCGGGTGTTCACAGTTATAAACAAATGAGAAAATAGTTCCTGTCTTGTCTAGCCTCTAGGTGCTACGACTGTTAAGTTAAAATTGATGATTATAAATCCTCTCGACTTTTCTCTGGGAAGGCTGCCGATTATGAAACAGTGTTTCTCTTGGATAAAAATTCGCTTGTGAAAACGACTGTCAGTAGTCGGGGAAAATGTTATGTTTGTTGCCGCAGCGGGCTGATAAATTGAATAAAACAAATCTGGATAATTATAGGTCCCGTTTACTTCACGTTACAGTTCATATGCCTTCAGTTACTGAGAAAAGGATAGGTCACCAAGAGCTGACGCTCAGTGACAGTGGATCAAAGAAGAAGACTGAGAAAAGGCCTACAATTAGAGAAAACACGCTGGCCGCTGGTTTTGACCAACCACAATCAGAAATTTAAATCCCCACGGGACAATTTAACACATTTTGCGAATAAATTATTCATAGTCTGGCGTGCTTAGATTTATCCAAAATTTCTGAGAGAGAGACTGATCACTGACTTAACGTGCATGCAGAATATATACAGATTTCCTGCAATATCTCTACAAGATGACGAAAGTCTCACCTTCGGAGTTTTGGGGAATTCAGAAATCTAAGTTTCCCGAGATGAAAGGTTTTGCTATTCGCTCTCCCGGCGTTTGCCGATGAACATCACACACGTGAGTCGTACGAACAGGCCGTCTTAGAGTTGTCTACCCCTTCGTAGATCAAATACTTAATAATACTTAAGTCCCCCTGAAATTTTGAACATTAAAGATGACCGGGACATATTATTATCGCCCTTTGAAGTGGCTTCAAAGTCTGATCAGTTTCATCGCGTGCTTTCTGTCACTATCTGATGATTGACATCTCAGCTCGCGTGAGAATTCAGTTAAGCGAATCATAACTCGCTGAAAGTAACTATCTATTGTCCTCACAAAGTATTCGTCAATAAACGTATCCAGTCGTCAATTGCCAGCTTTATGGAAATCTTGATTGAATTGTTTGAAGTTTTGCTTCGGTTGCTTCATTGGCAGTTGTCACAGACTAAACAGTAATTTGAAATCAAGACTGGACACTTGACGAAATATATTCAGTTCTATTATACAAGATGAGTAGCAGAAGCAATGATATAAGGAAATTCATATGAATGATTAATAATTAAACAACACATAATAATAAGAACCCGGACAGTTGAAGATAGTATCAACAACACATCAACATATTGGGGGCCAATCTTCAACATATATTGAATCTTCAACAGGGCTTATGTAGTATATAATAATAATAATAATAGCCCCTTCAGTTATAACTGACTATGGGAATGCGCACCTGACGTGACAGATCTCCGCTGCTTTTTTTTCCGGGTGTTCCTTTCGACGTTTTCTCCTCTCTTCTGGTTGCTGTGAGAGCTTCTTTTCGCCCAATCTGAGGTGGCGCCGTAGATAGCATCTCAACTTGGTGCGATAGGCAGCTTCCTCCTCCCAGGCTGCTGTCACGGTATTGCCTCCCCTTCTTTGCAGTAGTGGTCCAACAGTGGCCAAAACTCAAGAGTATCTAAAGTGGGTCGCCAAAGGTGTCTACCTTCGCACAAGATTACTCTCGGCAGAGATGCAGATTGAAGGTTAAAAATGATGCTTCTATCCCAAGGAAGGTTTCACAAGATATTCAGAGAAGCGAAAACAATGCTGCATTGGCTAAGCACGATAATTCTATGATCTGCCGACAACTTTTGAGAAGGATTAAGCAATTATTAATTTTAGCGCGTTAAGCTCCCACCCCTGATTTACTCAGTGGAATTCTTATTATTCTGGTATAGCTCAGTTTAGAGTGTGTTTATCAAATCAACTGAGACAAACATGCAGTACATTTAAAATGATTGAATCGAAGTTGTATATTAACAAATAACAGATTTAGTAATCATTTAGTTTTAACAAGGGTTAATATAATTGAATAGTCTTTAAAGAAATGTTCAACATTGAAGAATAGTAGGTTTTATGAAAAACGTTCACTTTGGCAGCTTAAAGATTTCACTTAGCTGCCAATAGTAGTTTCTGCTCCCGCTGGATTTTCGGGTTCTGTGCAGATAGGTAACCGGAGTTCTCACGTCTCTGGTCAAGATTAAAGGTGCAGCACGTTTCAAGTACAATCAAGAGTAACTGCCAAGCTGGTCCCGCGTTTCTACGTCAGTCTACCTCTATCTTCACTTTGTTCCAGAGATTAGTACCTTCACTGGTACCACCACCAATTATGGTAAAAGAATAGAAACGAAACGATGTCCTGAGTATTGCGTTTCCCAACCAATGGTTATGGGTCCCCTTTCCCTCTATTCCACCATCCCATCTATCTCAGAAGTTACCCTCGATGAGAATTAAACTTAATCCCTCGAGAGAAACTTTCTTTACATTTATTCATCACTTTCGCTGCGTCTTCGGTCCCTTTAACCATATAAATTGAATATGTTTTCATTTACATTTACACTGATTGAAAAGTTTGAAACTTTCATTAATTAATTTTAAAGTGAATATGTTTACATAGACATTTACCCAGGTTTGAAACTGTAATTATTATACTTAGAATGAACATCATTTCTTTCATCTTTCCCTCCCTGCTCCATATGGAACTTGGGACTCTTTTATGCTTTTTAGTTCTCTTTAGGAAACTAGCGATAAAGCAATCACCAGCCCTTGCAGTGGTGGTTCATGAATCATCATTCTATACGCTGAGGTTGTCAGCCTCAAATAGACATCTACTAGCGATTTTCACATATTAAAATTCACATGGCAATATATACATATTAGTTCACATGTTAGTAATGAAAAATATAGAATGTAAAATGACAACTTACGCCAATCCTGGCTCACAGACTTTTTGCTCAGATGAATGAAATTAAGGCCCTTGATTAGGCCTCTTACTATTGTACTGGGGTCGTTACTTTTATAAGATAGTTCTCTCTATGACTCCGTGTGTTTCAGTGCCTCAGCCTTCCCGATTAAAATGCGTTTCCTGGGCTATGTAAGTCCTTCAAGATTGTTCCACAAAGACTTGCCTGATAATTGGAAATTATGAATTCTAACTTCTGGCAAGTCTGGTTGTGTCTTGGCAAGCGTGAATCTCGCAGTGTCTTAACACTGAAGCGTGTCAGGTAATATTCATGTCCCACCCCCGCATCTGTTTGCGACGAAGCTAAGAAAGCGCCAATCGTTTTCAAACATGCGTGTTGGGTGGGGAGGGGGCGATTTCAAATAATTCCTGACATGGCAAAAATTTTGAACGTAAGGCAGAGGTGACCTTTCCCATATATGGTATGAAAACATCCGATTTCCTGGCAGGCGAACTCACCAACACATCTGTAAACTCATACGACAATGTGTTTGAGATGTAACAAATTATTACTATCTAAAGTAATCTTTGTCATAACAAGTCGGACAGGAAACACTAATGTCATACGTTTCCGCCGCGTGTATGTCTGTAATCTGCGCTTAATCTTAGCAAAGCTTTGCCGCACCCTTACAACTGTTATGCATTCAGCAACAAGGAGTGTCAAATGGTTTTGACAATATTATTTCAGCCGCTCCTGCAAATGTTTAAAGAAGGGACAGGTAACAAACAGACATGGACGTATTATCCGAGAGGAGCGAAAGAAGGAAAATACAAAATTTCTGCTACACATAGCAGAGAAAGAAAGAAAGTGCGACAATTAAAAGCACGCAATAAAAATCAGTACAAAAATGTAACTAATACTGCCGTAGTATAACAGAGATCGAGAAGGTTCGCCCCATTCTGTCACAGCTGCTGGATTTATGTCCAGTGCCCTCATGTCTCTCTTGCACACATCTTTGAACCTCAGCTGCAGTCGCCCAACTGTTCTTTTTCTATTACTTCTTGTTTTGTGATTATTGCTTGGTATGAAATTTTCTGTCCACAGTTCGGGATTGACCCTAATACCCATGCACCCAATGGGGAAAGCAGACAGTGTCGGAACAACACCTAATTTAATGGGGGCTGCCCAGCTTGAAGCGGGCTGTAGCCGTCCAGTGAGATTATAGAACCTCTCCCATTGTCGGAAGTAACCCCTGGCTCCATGCCCTACGCCAATTGGGCAAGAAGCTTAAAACCGGTAACTGCTACTTCCTGTGTTGTGCCGACACTTGTGGGGGGAAGCTGGAGTGTCCTCTCCAGGGCGCAAGCTTGGGCACAGTTATTTGGAGATCAAACTGTTGCCCATGCAGCATGTGCCCCCTCTCCACGCAGCCGGTAGATCCAAATGGACGGCAGAAGCCGATACAATTTGTTACCGGCCACATCGCAGGAGTTGCCAGAATAATGTCGAATCAACATTTGACTGCCTTATGGACTTCGAATCCGTAGAAGCATTTATCTGCAGCTTTTCCTCACTACAACTACCGGCTTTGACAACCTTTAAAACCATATATATATATATATATATATATATATATATATATATATATATATATATATATATATATATATATATATATATAATATATACACATATATGATATATATCCCTTATATACCATAATATATATATATATATATATATATATATACACATATGCATGGAGGCATATCTGGAGTCATCCTCATATGACCACCAGCTATGCACAATGCTACAACATATGTACGTGGAAGTGAACCTATGTCTGTGAGGCTAATTGCATCCTCACTGACTCTTGAAATCATCCACACACTTCCAGGGATTCCCCCTGTGGTAAAACTTATTGAGAACCCTGCATTGCTCACCAAGCTTGGAGAAGTCATTTGAGCCCCAGGCGTAATTCTTTGGCTTTGATTTGGTTCACTTCATGCAGAAGGATCTCACTATGGACCCAGTGATAGGCGAAGTTCTAGTTAAACAACAACAACAACAATATATAAATATATATATATATATATATATATCTATATATATATATATATATATATATATATATATATATATATATATATATATATATATATATATATATATATATATATATCATCATCTCATCATCTCAACCCATAACCCGTCATGGGTCGTAGAGGGTCCTCCACTGCTCTCTATTATATATATATATATATATATATATATATATATATATATATATATATATATATATATATATATATATATATATATATATATATATATATATATATATATATATTTTCCCCTGCATTGGAGCAATGGGCGTGACGACACGGTTGTGCGATATCACGTCCCGCTCCGGCAGGATCACTTTTTTCTTCATTTTTCTCTTCCTCTCACTCATCGCTCATATTTGGCAATTTTTATGGCCTTTCCTTCATTATTTTACTCTCTATGCGGAATCTAGTAGGGGAAAGTCTCTAACACTCCACTCCCCTACGGAAGTATTTGCTATGGGACTGTCTTTATCTTGTTTACCACTCCTCAGACTTATTTACTATCCGCAGGTGAACTGGGGTATTATCGTAACAATACCCAGTCATTATCACCGGTCAGCGAGCGAGATTCTTATCAAGAAAAGACGGTCTCGCCCGATCTGCGTCTATAGAAGCCAATATTGTCTGTCTGAGATAGCCGTCTGAGGTGGGCAGATTACACAGGTTGTAGATGCGTTTATCGTTTCACGGGACCATCCCTGTGTGTGATTATCACGATAATCTGTCTGGAGAGACAATATTGGCGATAGGTACTTCTGGACATCAAATGAGTTCACAGATGGTGTTTATGACTAGTGCACAAGATGCCGGCGGAAGTCTGACGCAACGATATGAAGAGGTCACGTGTGGATATTACATTTAATATCTTGAAACACGTGAGGGTATTTTTTAAATTTGAAACACCCCTACCCACGTAGTTCTGAACGAGATTCGATTGAATTGGTTGATTTGAGAAGCCGGGATATACAATGTAGCTCATTTGAGAATTAGGCAAAAACACAGCTGGAATTTGAACTGAGGATTGTGAGATATAATGTAGTGAAATCGAAGTCAGTACACATACTGCAGCGCAAACGTAAGACTAGCGACTCCTAAAAGCCAGAAAGAAAAAGGAGACATTGGACTTGGAAATTCCACAACTATAAGTAACAGATGGAGTATTGGGCAACTTAGGAATATACAAGTAAACCCGTATTTTTAATACAAGTCTGGAAACTTAGGAATTTGATCACAAGTCATAGAGGAATTGTTAGTTCAGGCCAAATCATTTTCTCACTGTCCAGACACATTTTACCCTTTAATCCTCAGAGTAATATTGGTGAATTTTAACCATCTTCTCGGAGTTACGTTGTGCGTGCTCGAGAATTAAATTCTTCTGAGAGTTTAACATTGGTGGGCGGACAAGGGGAACGTGAGCCTGTTAGAGTGCTCCAAACAAATGTACTTAGCAGAAGGCATTTGTTTTTCAATTTTTCTAAAGTTCGTGGTTACAAGCCATCAGACGATTTGTGGTACTAACGCCGCTAATGTGAGAGAAAAGCATCCACCCTAACCGCCTACAGTGGAAGAGAGTGTGGAGAAGGCTTTCGTCATCACATCATTGATTAACCACAGCTGCAGGACTCAGCTAGAGTTAAGTTTCTTGTAAAATAGGCGAAAGCAACGGACTTTTGATAAATCCTCACCTACGTCTCCATGACGAAAACTTTAATCTAAATTTCACCAATCTTTCCATATTTATTTTAACTGTTAAAGACTAATTAACTCCGCCAATGCCGGTCCCAAGCCCGGATGAAAAAGGAGGAGGGCGGCCTGCATGGAGGCCGTAAGGAGGCAGCCCCTCCACCATGCAAAGGCACAACAGGCCAATCACCTGTTTGCTTTAAACCACGATTACGAGTAACAAAAGAGAGAAAACTGGACTGATTCTAAAGGCGACGAACTGGAACGGACTACGGACTACGACTTATGGAACATGGAACACAAGAAGTATAAATGGGAAGGAAGAGGAGCTGGTGGAAGAGATGAAGAAAGCAAAACTAGAAATCCTGGCTATTACGGAAACAAAGAAAAAAGGACAAGGAGTCATGGATCTCAATGGCAACACGCTGCTCTACAGTGGTGTACCCATATCCGAAAGAGCTAAAGGGGGTGTGGGTTGCATTGTGGCCCAAAATCAAAAAGATAGTATCAAGGGGTGGAACTTTGTCTCAGAGCGTATTATGGTTGTGAAACTAAAAGAAGGAGAAACCATAGTCAACCTGGTCATAGTGTATGGGCCAAATGAGGATGAGAGAGCAGAGGTCAAGGAGGAATTCTTCGAGCTGCTTCAAAGGACAGTGGATGACTGCCTAGATGAAGTTATCATGCTCGGAGATTTTAATGCCAGAGTTGGAAATGACCATGCTAGATGGAGTGGAGTTATCGGAAGATATGGAGAAGATACTCTCAATGACAATGGAAAGCGACTCCTTAGATTCTGCAGTGAGCAGAATCTGATCATTACAAACACAAAGTTCCCCCCATAAGCGCATACATGCATACACTAGATGTGAACCAACAAAGAATGAGAAGTCAGTGATCGACTATGCCATTGTTCGGAGAAGCTCATTCAAATATATCCTAGATGCAAGAGTCTGGAGGGGGCCAGAGATTGGAAGTGATCACTACCTGCTAACAATCAAACGAACAACTGAAAAAGAGTTGCTTCAGCACTAGGAACTGTCAACATCACGCAACGCAAGAAAACCAAGTAAACGAGCCAGGAGAAGGATGAGCCATTAGGATACCTACAAAGTATGAGAGAGCCAGAAGAATTAAGGACGAGATATCAGGGGTTATTGCTGCAGCGGTGATTCTCGTTGTAAAAGCATTTGTCTTCTCGCGTTGGTATCGAATGCAGTTAAGTTTAGCTGTAGGTTCTTTTTGCCGGGCTGGACTGCGCCAGCATGATGACCTTGTCCTTTGCTCTCTTGGTTCGACTCGGTTTTTTCCGGCAATCCACTAGTGATGTCGAGCCGATTAGCGTTTTGGAATGGCGAAAGAAGATGCCTCTTCGTTTGAAAGAGGGGATCTCCGCTATTTTTTTTGTTCTGCTGTTCTCTGTCAGGACGAATGTGTAGAGTCCTCTTAATAATGGAATATTTACGTGTTGATTCGAGGATAATAAGCCTCTAGTGTAGTTTGTCACCATGCCATTCGGGAGGAGGGCGTGAGTATCTTCTGTGTATTTCCTGAAAAGACAACTGTGGCAGTCGGGTTAAATTGACTTTTCATTTTAACCCCCCCCTTCTATCGATTTTTGGGTTTCTGTGAAAAGCGATATATCGAATCATAGAGTCCTGTTCTTCTGGAAACGTCGTCGTCAACGCAGAGTGTTTATTTCAAGGCTCTACATGTTTGAAAAATAAATTCAACTGTTTCCTCCAACAGGAGGATGTGAGCATTGTTATATGTTACATTGCATCGGGTTGTGTTTTATATTTGCAGCATTTTCCGATTTTGCAAGGTATCCCATTACTGTATGGGGGTAAGCTCTATTAGCAGTAACTATTCGTTTATAATGTAACTAGGTGGTAGGGTTGGGAAAAGCCTTTATTATTCTAGAGGAATATTTTTGAGGACATGTAATATAACACCTATCGGTAATGCTTTTCGGCAAGAAGGACTTCGTGTATTTTGGTATACCTGGCCAATTTTGGTGGACTTCTTTTTTACTCTTCTTTTTGATTCGTCAGACGATGTCCCTGGTGTCCCTTGCTTGGAATATCAGACTAAGGAAGTTTGAGTTACTCGATTGATCAATACATCTTGGTTTTATCTGGATGGAAATAAAACCTTTAATTCGTCTCCCCCCGTGGCTTATGTCCTAAAGAAAAGAAGGATGGATGATGTTTTTTTCTTTTTTTTTTTTTTTTTTCGCCCATGACTCTTTTTATTTCTACATTTTTCAGTTGTATTCATTTTTTTTCTTTTTTTTTTTTTTTTTTATTCACCTGGCACTGACTGTGGGTTAGACACATTTACAGAACTACAATTTACCCTTTTTTGCACTATGAAAGTTTATAACATGCCAACTGATTCAAAGGAGAGAATAATTCATGATTGTAAAATGAAAACAATAGTCAAATAAAAGAGTGAAAATAACAGGTTCTATGCGTCTGACTATTTGCTGAAATACATTCCTGGTACAATACTAATGCTATGTGATAATCCAGGGCAAAAGGGTGTTATTTTTGATTAGACTCTGTTAATGCAATAAATATTAAAGAATTATAATATGAAATTATGTTAATTTTTTTGTCATGTATCGCATATCAAGGTCCACTGTGATTATAAATATTCTTAAATAATGCAAGGAAATGTAGCTAGGAACTTTTGGAAAGTGTCCATTAACAACGGAAAAAACGGCAACAAAAAATTGTAATGCAAATCAACCGTATATTGCTGTAATTTAGGAATTGAAAAAACGAATTTGACTGCGAAAAAAAAAAAAAAATTGTGGTAAAACAAAACGGACTGTCAAAAAATTTTGCCGAGCTGTTTTTTCACCCAAGATATTCATCATTGCTACATTATACGGATACCATTTGGTATCCACCGGGTGGCGATATAACTGTCAATAGTAGTTTTACTGGACAACTACTGACCGTCCTATGTGGAGTTGCCCCATGTTATTTTCTGGTTCTGAATGAAGAAGAATCATTGACTTTATAACGCTCGTGAGTTTTACTGACGTCCTGAACCTTCCGACCGCGCCACTCGATGTCAAAAATCTGCTAGCATTACATCCTGTCAGCACGAGGGTGAACGTCTAATTCGCAAAACCAGCACAGTAAGGATATGATGAAACTCCAGAATGTTATTTTGACTATGGTCTGTGGATAACGGGAAACATCCCATGTTTTGACTGAAACACATCTGCACATACACAAAACCAAGACATGCGGATAATACCATCCATCATTCATATGGCGCATCACGCAATTCATTTGGTGGAAATTAAATTCTTCAATACAGTCAACATCTTCAAAATTTTCAAAGTACTCGGCGTTGCCCGGTAAAAGTCAAAATTTCAACTTTTTGACGGAAACAAGAATTTGACAGTACCCGGCGTTGTTACATGTTGCCGGATAACTCGGACTGCTGTTATCTTTTACGCAAGTCAAGCAAGTTGCTGCTGTCAAGGTTCCAGTGCTGTCGTTTTTGTGAAGGTCAAGTGCCGGTTGAAACGGGTTGTTTTCTGAAGAAGGCCAAGTACCGATTTCCATCAACTTACTTTTGGATTAGAAGGTCAAGTGCCGAAACAACTCAACACACAGTATTTCAGAAGCTCTTGTACCATCGTGTTAGCAGTGGAAGCAGTTCAGATGTGCCATCATCGTTGGAGCTTCGCTCTTTAGGACGTTGATTGACATCCGTTTTTTCTGCTGTTCTACGATTGGAAGCCTATAAGTTAAGTGGCCTGTTTGTATGTAAACTGTGCCCTTATACTTCTGCTGAGTCTTCTGTGTATCATCTCATTCTATATGTTATATGTTTATATGTTATTTGTATATTTATATGTTTATATTTCAGCGGGTTCTCGGTTGGGTGGTGTCTCCGTTAGATTATGCCACGTCATAGAGGTCGTCTATTGTGAGCGTTTTCTGTAAGGTTTGCAAATTTCCAATACTGGAATTTGCTAAGCGACTTCTGTTGCTATTTATGTTAGCTGTGATGACATGTTTTAATATTGTTTTCGTTATTATTTCGCATTCTTTAGTTTTGTTTTGATTTGTTTGTATTTGTTAGCCTACTCTTGTCTATAATTTAGTTTCATACAACATTTTTGTTTATACACTGTGGTGTCATGTATTTTGTTTAATTCTATCGCAGATATCGTCACATTTTTTGTGATATTTCATTAATTTCTGCTTTATTTTTTAGTTGATTTCTGCGAAAGTTTTTGTATTGTTGCTGATCTTTGTTATTGTTTACATTGTTATTGTTTACATTGTTTGTATTGTTTACATTTTCAATGTTTACATTCTGCATGTGTTTACATAGTCATTGTTTACAGTTATAGTAATTAGTTAATGGGCTATGCTAATGCACTGTTACTACTACACTGATGATAAATGAATGATGAATAGTGTCGTGCACTATTGAATGAGAAGTGCACTTATGATCAAGAATTGAGTGCTGATATTTCATATACAAGTTCTTTGATTGGAGACTTGTTTCCCACAGAGACTGGGATAATATAATGTGATGTGAATATACAAGTGCTTAATTAAGACTTGTTACACTTAGGTTTGAAATAAATTAGTTAATTATTTCAGGTTTTGGACTCATATGTTAGACAACATGTCTACATTTGAGCACTTTATTGAGCAGGGTAAATTGCTTGGGAAGACTGGTGATAAGTTAGAAGAATTTGCAACTGCTCGATATGATAAAGCACTGGAAGCTGAACAAAAGAAACTGCAGATGCAGGTGGATGAAAAAAGATTCCAAATGGAAATGGAAAAACAAAAAAGGGAATCAGAAGCTGAGGAGAGAAAACTCCAGCTACAGCTAGAAGCTGAAAGACTTCAAAAAGAGGCTGAGAATAAAAGACTTGAAAAAGAGGCTGAAAATAAAAGACTTGAAAAAGAGGCTGAAAATAAAAGACTTGAAAAAGAGGCTGAAAATAAAAGACTTGAAAAAGAAGCTGAAAATGAAAGACTTCAAAAAGAGGCTCAGGCTGAGGAAAGAAGATTACAGAGAGAGTCTGATGAGAGGAAAGAGAAAGCAAAAATGGAACATGAAGAAAAGGTCTTAGCTTTAGAGTTGGAAAAATTGAAATTGACGAGCATGAGTAATGGTAATGATTCAAACAAGGGTTCATCTTCTGGTAAGGCTAATAATGATACTTTTAAGATTAAGTTACCAACATTTAGTCCTTCCAGTGATGACACAATGTTCTATCTGGACAGATTTGAACAAGCATGTACAGCTCATAACATAGACAAAGCAAAATATGTTTATCAGTTATCAGGGATACTGACAGGTAAAGCTCTAAGTATATTAAATATGGTGGATGAACCTGACAAGAACAATTATGAGGTTGTCAGGGCCGCTTTGTTAAAGAAATATCAGCTTAACGAAGACGGCTATCGTCTACAATTTAAAAAACATGTTACCTGAAAATGGAGTTGAATTCTCCGAGTTTATTGCAAGAATACGCATTACTTTCTCACGATGGGTTGAACTATCTAAGACGGAAAAAACTTATGAAGGACTTATGGACTTAATACTTAGAGACAAAGTCATGTCGTCTGTCAATGAGTCTTTCCTTGCTTTCCTTCATGAACGTAAACCTAAAACAATAAAAGAAATGGAAGATTTCTGTTGCCAATACGTAACTGCGCACCCACACATAACCATGGGTAACTCTAAGGTGAAAGAAGGTTTACCAGTTGCTTCGTCAGCTCCGTATGGCCAAAACTTTGCTCGTAGATACCAACAAAATT
Source organism: Oreohelix idahoensis (assembly GCA_024509875.1). Lineage (NCBI taxonomy): Eukaryota > Metazoa > Mollusca > Gastropoda > Stylommatophora > Oreohelicidae > Oreohelix > Oreohelix idahoensis. The sequence continues at coordinate 5,611 of JAMPIV010005073.1, read as the reverse complement.
TTGATAGAAAGAGTAGCGGTAATTTCTGTCAAAATCATGGAAATCAATTTCATGGTGATTCTTCTTCGAAGAATTGGAGACAACCTGATAGTACTCGTTACTATCACCCTAATAATTATAAGCATTTCAAAAGAGGATATGGTAATAGAGGTTATTCCTGCCGAAGACCTCAGAACCAAACAAATAGATGTTCGCATCAATGTGAACATGATAGTAATCGTGGAAACTGGAATTCGAATCATGATAACAATTACAATAGAGACAATAATAACTGCAGAGATAATAATAACTCTGATAACTTCAGAGGTAATAATAGTCGGGGTAGATCTCAACACAAAAAAAAAAGAGATATCAGCAGGCTAATGCTGTACAACAGGAAACTGAGGGAGCCTGTAATCATGTTGTTGATAGTAAAAAAACTTTGACGCTGTCACTGGTTCTGCTTTTGACTTTGAGAGAGCAAACAAATGCCCCCAATGCAGTACTTTATTCGAACCGGGTACCATAACTACTTTGAGTTGTGGTCACCCACTTCCCGCTCTTCCTGCTGCTGTTGCGCATGACGGGAGGGGGTTCTTTAATTCTACATAAGGGTCTTGTTAATGATACTCCGGTCTCACTACTTTTCGATTCCGGATGCACACTATTGGTGTTAGACAATCGCTTGTAGATCCATCTTGTGCTACAGGAAGGGTTATTAAATGTGTCACATTTGGCGGCACTCTAGAAAAAATATCCTACTGCTGTAATTCGCATTGCCACTCCTTTCTTTACTGGAGATGTGCATGCTTGTCTCTTACCTAATCCTATTGCGGACCTTATTATTGGTGGTATTCACGGAGTTAGGGAGTGTACCCCACAGCAGATTGCTGCTTGGGAAGATAATAACATGCAAGCTACAAATGCAGTAGTTACAAGAGCACAAGCTCTACAAACACCCGAAACTTCACTGAATAGTGATAATGAAGTTGATAGCCAATATAGTCACTTAGTAATCACTCGTGACTCTTTCATAAAATTGCAAGAAGAAGATCCTTCTTTAAAAAAATTCTTCGTTCTTGCGAAAAAAGGTGATCCGAATCAGGATACAAATAGAAAATCTTGGATTGCAATGAGAAACGGCGTACTTGTACGTATGGTACAAGATTCGACTACGTCGGCACATTCGCAAATTCTTGTTCCCAAGAGCATGAGAGTCCAAAATATTACAACATGCTCATGACTCGCAATGTGCTGGACATATGGGTTTTGCCCGTACGAAGTCGAGAGTCCTTGCGGCTTTCTTTTGGCCTTTTGTCAATAAGGACATTCGTATTTACTGCCGATCATGCAAGGTATGTCAGGAGGTCAAATCTAGAGGACCACGACATGCTGCGCCTATCCAGGCTGCTGACATTCCTATTCGGCCGTTTCAGAAAATGGCCATAGATATTATTGGCCCTTTTAAGGTCAAGTCGGCCAGAGGACATCAGTTTATCCTTACATGTGTCGATATGTGCACACGTCGGCCAGAGGACATCAGTTTATCCTTACATGTGTCGATATGTGCACACGTTGGCCAGAGGCTATTCCTCTTAAGAGCATATCTACTACAGATATCGCAGATGCTCTTTGGTTGATATTTTCTCGCTTGGGGTTCCCCAGAGAAATATTGTCAGACCATGGCACTCAACTCATATCTGACACTATGTCACAGGTAATGTCTACCTTACATATTGAACGATCTCTCAGTAGTATCTACCATCCTATGTCTAATGGGTTAGTTGAGCGTCTGAATAAAACGCTCAAGACTTTGCTTGGTAAGATAACTGAAGATCATCCTCAAGATTGGGACAGGGTTTTACCCGCGGCTCTCTTTGCCTATAGAGAAGTCCCTAATGAACACACAGGATTTTCTCCCTTCGAACTTGTCTTTGGCGCGCGTCCACGCGGCCCTATGTCTTTATTACGCGATCTCATCACTGCCGATGATATTAGCGATGAAACTCAATCCTCATATGAGTATGTCATTGCTCTTAGACAAAAGATCATTGAGGCATGTAAGCTAGCAACTGCTTCATCAGAAATTGCTAAAGAGAAGGCAAGGCAGTTTGCTAACAAGAATAGATGTCTACGACAACTTTGTCCAGGTGACAAAGCATTCGTCCTACTCCCCAGTAGGGAAAATAGACTTCTTATTGCATGGAAAGGTCCGTATGCAATAGTCTCTCGGATTTCCGATGTTGACTATGTGGTCGATATTGATGGAAAGCATAAAAAAAAACTTTCCACATAAACATGCTTTCGGAATTTCACGAACGTCCGGACTATTTGCTGCCTATTTTCCAGGCAACGGATGATGCTCCTGCACCTCACGGTCATTATTCATCCCTGTCTGTCATTCAGGATGAGGAAGCTACCTTCTCTGATGTCAACCTTCCCCTTCCAGTGGTTCCATTACATTCCACGGAATCTTGGAAAAAAAAACGTTTCTGTTTCTCCTAATCTTTCTGGTGACGAACATCGACAAGTCTCGTCGATGTTACAAACATTTCAGGATGTTCTCACTGACATTCCTGGACACACAGGTGTCATAGAACATGACATAATTCTTACCGACAATAATCCAATTAGGGTTAGGCCGTATCCTATTCCTATACACTTTCAGTCGCAAGTAAAAAAGGAATTGGATGAAATGATTCAATTAAATATAATTGAACCATCGACTTCACCATATTCTTCTTCCATGGTTATTGTCCGGAAGAAGGATAAGAACATACGAATTTGCGTTGATTATCGCAAATTGAATCAGGTCACAAAGTTCGACGCTGAACCGATGCCTTTGTTAGAAGATCTACTGATTAGACTTTCTAATTCTAGATTCTTCACTAAACTTGACTTGTCTAAAGGTTATTGGCAAGTGCCTTTAGCAGAGCATGCCAAACCTCTTACTGCTTTTTCTACACCTAGGGGTCTATTTCAATGGAATGTTATGCCTTTTGGTCTCATGAACGCCCCTGCCACTTTCGTTCGCATGATGCGTCGAATTCTGTCACATCGTTCGGATGTCATCGCATACTTAGATGACATCCGTCTCTTCAGTGATACCTGGGAAGATCACTATTTAGGGTTATATGACTTACTGTCCACTCTACGTGAGAATAATTTGACAGCAAAACCTTCTAAAGCTTTTGTTGGTTTTGGTGAAATCTCTTTCCTGGGTCATCGTGTTGGTCATGGTCTCTTGAAGACAGAAGACCACAATACTTCCAAAATACTGAACATCTCTGTTCCTAAAACGAAGAAACAAGTTAGGAGTCTCTTAGGTTTAATTCAATTTTATGGGAGATTTATTCCAAATTTATCTTCGATCATGGCACCTCTATCAACATTGTTGAAGAAAGGTTCGCCTAATCTGGTCCGTTGGTCTGAAGAATGCCAATCTTCACTAGACCAAATCAAGAATATATTTCTTCTCCTCCCATCTTAAGATTACCTACTCTTTGATAGGACTTTTGTTCTTCGGAGTGATGCTTCATCCACTGGGATTGGAGCAGCACTGATGCAAGAATATGCAAATACTCTGCATCCTGTTATGTACATTTCTAGTGGCTGACATTTTGTCTAGATGCCCACATGACTCCAACTAATACTTCTGTCCTATATTTCCATATATTACAGAGTCATAACACACCTATATTTCTACAATAGATTAGCACATCTGTACTTACTTTATATGTACACACTATCGTGCTTTGTTGTCATCTTCTTCTGTTCGTTTTTTAAGCTGATAGAGGAGGACTGAGTAGTTAATATAAGGGCCGTTAGTTTACTAAACAGCCACAATTATTAATAATGTATTGTACCTTATGAAGCATATTAGTTATTAATTAGCATTATATTGCTTGTACTTTCTCAGAATGTCATTGTTGTGCTGAGGACTTACCTTACTAGTATCAAGCATGACGAGTTCTAGATTGTGTACTTACCCCTTACCTTTACCTCGGAAGGATTTAACCAGAGACCCCTTATGTCCTGGATCGTCATTCCAGTCATGTAGTTTTAACTTTTTACTACATGTACTCTATGTCATTTACATGTCAAAGAATGTATATATTTTAAATTTTCACTATCAGATTTTTTTTGTACATCCCATTTTTTTTAAAACCAGACAATATTAGAGTATGCTGTTTAATGATGATTATAGTAACTTGCATACGTATATTGTGTTTACATGCTAACGTGATGTGTGTTGGTGACACCTCCCCGATGTGAATATTTTTTGAGACATATTTATCTTTCTGTTGAGGTATATCCTCACCAGGGGGGGACACCTCTATACTAATTAGCCCCTATTGTTTGGCAATTTTTAGTTAATTATCAAATCATAATTCGCGCGTTTTCTGCCCAGCCGAACATTTGGGGCGCATCGCGATCTTTGAGCCGGCTTAATCGCTTATGCATAATGGCCTCTGTCTACTCTTGATATTGAAAAAAAAATTTCTATTCAATTCCACATTTTTTTTTATCGGGAGGAGGTGGTGATATGTTGCGTGATAAATTCTCGCAACATCGTTTCTTACAATATCTATTTTATAACGCAAGGGCAACAACTGCTTGAAATTTATAGTCACTTTTCTCGGTAAGCATTTGTCTTCTCGCGTTGGTATCGAATGCAGTTAAGTTTGAGCTGTGGTCATATTTTGCGCTGGAACTGCGCCCATGACTTGTCCTTGCTTTTTGGTCCTCGATGGGTTTCCGCCACACCACTATAGTGGAGTGAGCGATATGAGCCAGATTTGGAATGGCGAAAGAGATGCCTCGTTGAAGAGGGGATCTCGCTATTTTTTTGTTTCTGTCAGGGATGTGTGTAAGTCCTCTCCCCCCCCCCCCCCCCCCCCCTCCCCCCCCCCCCCCCCCCCCCCCAATGGAATAGTTTATTTCGTTTATTCGGGATTAATACCTCTAGTGTATTTGCACATGCCGGGAGGGGACGTGATATTTTCACTGTGTTATTTCATGAAAAAAGCAAGGTAAATTGACTTTTTCATTACCTACTCTATCGATTTTGGGTCTGTGAGCGATTTCGATTTCATTGCCTGTCCTTTCGAAAGTCGTCGTCACGAGATGTTTTTCCCCCCCTCAGACTCACATGTCGCCTGCATTGTACGGCATCGGTTTGATGCATTGTACAAGGACAAATTTACTTTTAGCTACTTTGTTAAATGAACTAGGTTTGGAAAACCTTTATTATCTAGAGGATATTTTTGAGGACATTATTTATACTTCGGCAGACGTGTCTGTCTTGCTGAAGTCAAACTAAGGAGAGTGAAACTGATCTCATACATCTGGTTATCTCCTGGCTGTTTAGAGAAAGAGGATGAGTTTTCCACCTGACTAAATACCATTTTACAGCACAACTATGAAATATACATATGCATCTGACCTCATCATTGTAATGCTGTCTACCGTCCCCATATATTGCTGTATTGAAAAAAAAAAATAGTTGCTGTGATTAATGACTGTTTGATGTGCCATACATATTCGGCGTAACCATTTTGTCACTGTGGGGCGCCGGTCCACAATAAAATAATGAAGAAAAAACGTCAAAGGCTTTTGTTACAAGAATCAT
>JAMPIV010005072.1:25000-43799 GCA_024509875.1 Oreohelix idahoensis | reverse complement strand
TTCCTACCTCCTTTGGTTCGGGTTTGTTTCTGCAGCTTTTTTTAATACTGGTTGACTGACTAACCAAATTTTCTAAATGATCCAGGCCATGGTGTTCCGACAAATATCTAGTCGGGGTGGGATGTCTCTCGTCCCCTCTCTGTACAATACGGAGAGTTGCCATGGTTACTGGTGTAAAAGTAGACTTGTGATTTTGTTTTCTCTTTATCACTGCATCTACCTGTTGTTTTCTATGGTGTATTTTCTTTGTGGGCCTACGTCCGCAACAATGCTTCCTTAGGTCCTGTAACTGGTCTACGCTTCTGAATTGAGGTTACCTGGTTACATTCTGAACAGGATTTCATATACCGACTTAAGTCTTCAATTATTCCTAGCCAGTAATATCGCAATGCTATATTTTGACCAGTGGCCCCTTTTCCTCTGTGACCACTGCCTGATGTAGCATGCTCTTGCTCCATAATTTCCTCCCTATAGAATTTTGGCCCTACCAGCTGTCCATGCCCTCAGGTCCTTTTCCAGCTTGTCTGTAGAGTAGGCCATTTTCCATATAGTAGTCTCCTTTCTCTGGAGGGTTATGAGTCTTTGGCAATTTGCCAAAACAAGGCTTCAATGTGCAGTCTGCTGTTTGAGCCTTTTTCATCTTTTTACGATGAATGTTTATTGGATGTCCCTCCTCCTTTTTGGTGCTCGACCTGGTATGGTTTGCTGCCATAACAACAGGTTTTATTGGGTCACCCAAAAAGACATATTTACATCCTATTACCAGCGGGTATACAGGATCATCACTTACTGCTGCTCTTATCACTCCTTCCACATAGCGAGTTCTCACGTTGATCCTTGCTATGGGAAGTGTCATTGTGCCGGTTCCCTGCATTGCCCCTTGTATGTCCACTGTTTCTGTGTAAGTTGATCAGGGTGCACTAAGGTTGCCCTCACGACTGAGTCGAATTCCAAACCTGAATCATATAAGCACTGAATTTTAGTGCCATTACATGTCACTTCCTCACAGACAGGGGGATGATGGAGGTCATTCTGACTAACTGCCAGTTCCTTCCTTCCCTTGTTCCCTGTTGTGAGACACGCAGCGTAATAAGGAGGGTTGTTCCTTCTGCAGTCTGCAGTATTGTGGTTACTCATTAGACAAGTTTTACACCACTTTCCTTCCTTCCGGTAAGGTGTCTTATCCGATCTTAGAGGGTTTTTGTCCTTTTGGTCAAATCTTTGTTTGTTCCTTGTGGTATGGTCCTTTTGGTTCATATTTGGTATAGTTTTGTGATGATTTGAAGTTTTCACCCTGCTTCTTCTTATTTCCTAATAATTCTGCCTGAGCTGCTTGATATCTCTCAGCAACAGTTACAATATCTTCCAATCTCTCTGCTCCTTGTTCCATGATAAACTTCCTCATTTCTTGAGGCATGGACTCTTTCACTTGCTCCATCATTATTACATTTCTTTCAGATCCTGACACTTTCCTAAACTACTCCATTTTTCCAAATAGGTTTCCAATCTAGCAGAGAATTGGTGATAGTTTTCTCCTGGAAGAAGTTTAGCTGTTCGGAATTTCTTTCTATATGATTCTGAGTTCTTTTCATATCTCACAAGCAGTGCCTGCTTCAGGATTTCATAATCTTCCTGGTCATCTCTTGAGAGCTTCAAATATACATCGTAGGCACACCTCTCAATCCCTGAGATAGTTTAAGACTCCACTTTTCTTTCCCTAAGCCATAGGTAGTGGCAAGTCTTTCGTATCTATCCAGGTACGACTCAATGGCGTCTTCTTTCTCAACAAATGGGTCCAGATGAAAATTCATGGCCCCACTTGAGGTGCTCTGGATGGAGCTATTCTCTCAGAGTGAGGTGAGCTACCACCATTATTGCCAGTATTTGCCTGAATTTCAAGCTCTTTTAATCTCAACTGATGGTCTCTCTCTGCTTGTAATTTCCTTTCCTCAGCTTCAATTTTCTTTGCCTCATTTTCAGCCTCCCATTTCTTGGCTTCAATTTCTAATCTTTTGGTTTCTCTCTCAGCTTCCAGTCTTTTGTCTTCTCTCTCAGCTTTTGTTCCAGTCCTTCTCTTGTCCAGTCTTTTGGCTTCTCTTTCAGCTTCCAGTCTTTTGGCTTCTTTTTCAGCTTCCACTTGCAATTTTCTTTCTTCCCTATCCATGTGTTTGTCCACTTCTGTTGTGACATACTGAGTAAGAGCATCACCTGTCATATTTAATTCCTTACCCATCTGCATGATCGCAGTCCTGAACTTCACTAGATCAGCCATGGCGTTACTTAGATAGGGTATGTAAATTTACTATAACCAAATTATTGTAATTAAACTTAATTAATTTAAATGAACAAAAAAATTTCCGTGCAACTTTGTGAGCATCAACTATTTACTGAGTACTAACTGGTACTCCTCCTAAGAAAATAAATTTTAAAAATCCTATTATGATTTTCTCAAAAAAAATTTCCTTATGTTATCTATGGGTGGCACAAGATAGAGTGTAGATAGATGAATAGACTAAGTATGGCTCAAGATATACAGAAATATCCCAGGAACGAGCCCCCAGTGTGGCGTGAGGTTTTATTTGGCTTTAAGATCAGTATAGTACTGACAATTACAGAAATAGAATTTCTGCAGAAAATGGTGAAGTCCCAGTGTCTGAGAGAACTACTGGTATCACAAATTAGTTACGGCTGTGAATGTTCTGATCTCGAAAAATTAGTAGAGAGGAGACCGACATAACTTGCCACCTCCGCTGTGTAACTAACTGTGATATTAAGACAAGGAAACAGATTTTACTTAACAATGATAAAATTGACAAGTCTTCAAATACAATTTCCTTATTATTTATTTAGTATATACACTATCTACTCTTGTGCTGAAGGGTGAATGTTGAAAAATGGAACGTAATGAATTTGTAAGTTTACATATGATTTACAAATATTTATATTTATATAGATATGTAAATATATTACAACAAGTTTTCCAATTATAGGAACAAAAATTATATCAGCTGTGCTGTTATTCAATTATAGTACATGTATCAGCTGTGCTGTAAATTACGTATATATTATCAGCTATAATCTTATTATTGTCTCTTGCTACGCTAATTCACTTTCTCGTCACTGACACTAGCTTTTGCTCACAATGCCGACAGAAATGGTACTACTGGGTACTCATCTCTTAAAACGTTCTGTTCTCCTTAGTTTGGGTCACACAACTCCTGCTGAGGCTCGTTACTTTAGCCCACCCAAGACTGAGGGGGACTAAAGATGTAGCTTCTGTACAATCTCTATGCTCCTGCGAAGTTCCAGGCAGCTGGATTGACTCGAACATACGACCTCAGGTTTTATGACACGAATAAAACCTGTAACAAGGAAAAATAGGGGCTAATTTCTGTCATCAAGCCCACCTATTTCTAATGTGGATGAAATGAGCGTGTGCCTCAGGTGTCTGCATGTAGGATGAATGACAACATGGCTCAGTATGATTTAGCAATAGCGAGACAAGACAGGTGTCTACTTGCAAAACATTCTTTCTGATAAACTAATACATGGATACATTCAATAATATAAATTCAATACATGAATACATCAAATAATATAATTTCAATACATGAATACATTCAATACATGAATACATCCCATAATATAAATTCAATCCATGAATACATCCAAATATATGTACACCTAGGTGTGATACAACCATTTCCTTCCCCCTATAATATACCAGGCCCTCTCTGACAAGTGCTATACAAGCTGGTAACATATATCCTAACAATATTGTTATGTTCTTATGATAGGAGTATATGAGACGAGGACTGTTTGGTGATATATCAGGTGGGAGTTATAGGAGACAATAGATTGATGTTAGATGAGACAATAGATTGAGTCCTAACAAGGACTGTTTTGGTTATATTTCAGTTGGTTTTATCTGAGATAATAGACTGAAATTATAGGAGACAATAGATTGAAGTTATAGGAGACAATAGGTTGAGTCCTAACAAGGACTGTTTTGGTTATATTGCAGTTGGTCTGAGAAAATAGATTGAAGTTATAGGAGACAATAGGTTGAGTCCTAACAAGGACTGTTTTGGTTATATTTCAGTTTGGAGTTATCTGAGACAATAGACTGAAGTTATAGGAGACAATAGATTGAAGTATGAGTCCTATTAGTCTTCGTCTATTCAATCATATTAGGAAATACAATCATTATACCTAATTCCCCAAGATACAATCAGTAACCTGATACGTTCATATTAAAACCTATTTCCTACCAGTTTATAGTAAATTATATTTACCCTCCAAGATTTAAACAGGCCAGATTTTGACTCGACTTAGCGAAGCAGGCTGCAGGTCAATGCTCTCAGGTAAGCTATAAATCAAAGCTGACAGCTCCTCTCTTCAGTCGGTCGTCTCTGGCTTCGTGTTCGGTGTTGCGTGTTTTAGCATAAATCTCGCCCGATTATATAGGCAGGTAAAATAACTTCTACTGGTAAAGGAAAGCGTTTGGTTGGTTCCTGGCGGAGCAAGCTGATTGGTTTCCTGCAGTTTCGTCTTATGCTCGTACAGCCTAATTTTATTCAGTTTTCTTCCGCCATCTTGCGTGAACAAGATGGCCGCGACCCACATCCGAAAAAAACAGGGCTTAAGTTTTTTTCCTGGCGTAACTTCTTGTAATTTATTCCGGCTCAGCAACTGTGCGTTGATTGGCTGGGGCAAATTTGTATCCCGACATAATGATTTAACAAAGTAGTGGGGTTACACACACTCGTTTCACGACAATAACGATAGAGGGCTTGCCTCTAGCTTCAAAGTTACCGTGTTCCAAGTTCAAAGTCTGAGCATCAAGCTGCAGTTTGCCCTGCTGTAGATATGGATCTGATTATGCTCTTCAGTTAGTGTGAGGGATTGTCTCCCCTGCTCCGCAGTAGTGGCCCAACAATGTCCAAACATTGAGGATTACGACTGGGGTCTTCAAACTTATCAACCTTCGCTCAAGATTACTCTTGGCACACATACAAATAGAATTATGCTTCTACTTAAGGGAGCCTCACAGGATTTTAAAGAAAAGCAAGCATAACAACATAGCTGTCATGAACTTATTATTCTCCGGCACCTTCTGTGACGTAATATATTTTCGGTAATACCTCTATCTGGTTAAGTATTTAGAACAATTTCAGTCACACTGATGCAAACAAACACTTCACTCACTGGTGATTAATCCATCTGTAGCTTTACAGATGAACAGGTTTAAATAATCACTCATAGTTTAACAATGTAAAATAAATAAAGTTGTTTATAAAAAAGAAGCGATGATATTTATCCTCATCGGATGATTTAAACTGTGGTGGAAAGTTCGGAAAATTGTGAAATATTCTTTGGCTGTGCTGTTAAAGTACTTAGCTTCCGGTCTGGGGTCGGCTTTCGTCTGCTTCATCCGCTGTTGGTTCCAACAGGTGCCTTCGACTGTACATTTCTACAAGTCAAGTCTGGTGACTGTAACACGCCTCATGCATTAAGGCTGAGGTAAATGCAAAGTTTGTCAAGCGTTTTAAAGACCCGTCTGATGTTGGTGCCTAGCGTCGACTGCTGGCAACTTGAACCACAGAGCTGATGTTGGGTTCCATCACTGCTAGTAACTTGAACCACAGACTGTAAGGATATAAATATATCTGCTAAGTATTGGGTCTCCTGACATAGTCATCAGGCGACCTCCGCTTCCATCCACAACTTTATCTTCTTCAGAAATGTTACCCTCCCTGAGCGTTGATGTGACTCGGATGAAAGTGCTTTTGGACAGCGGAAGACAACAACTATAACATACACACACACACACACGCACGCACGCACGCACGCACGCACGCACGCACGCACGCACGCACACACACACACACACACACACACACACACGCACGCACGCACACACACACACACTCACACACACATATATATATATATATATATATATATATATATATATATATATATATATATATATATATATATAATATATTATATATATATTATATATATAGTATATATATAATATATTATATACGGTTGCAGTACGGATGAGTAAACTAAGTCGCTGGGAACAGCTAAAAATACTTTTACTTATCCGAAAAGGTTCTCCTTATCTTTTGCTCAAAGATAGACATTTGCGTCAGAGTAAGAGGTAAAGTATAAAAGAACTATTTAGATATAAACGTAAAACTTAAGTATGCATGTATAATTTTCAATGAATTTATCACTACATACTCATAACATTTCTCTCTTAAAAAACAAGGACCCTAGTAACAATTTTTATGCCACACACCCTTCTCTGGCACTCCATGATTATGACTTCGAAAATGATAGGTGCACCCTGAGGACTATTATGTGGTCAAGTATTACAATCATGAAATAAGTTCAAGTCCGTAAATGAAGTGCACCCCCTGATTGACTATTACATGTAGGAGTTGGTGGTTGTGTGTGTTGGGGTGGTTTGTGGAGGGGAGTGTTCTAGGTTGTGGTGGGGTCAAGATAACAACAACAATCTATTGAACTAAGTTCAGAGTCCATGACATATTTATGATTTTTATAGTTAATGGGAGTTTTAATGGAGCCTCTCATACTGTTCCGATAAACTGTTCTGTTCTGATACATTTGTTGCTGTGCCAAGATAGCTGGACTGGTCCAAACCTGGAGTTCAGTCCTTGCTCTGCTGGCAGGTTGAGTTATTTTAAATGAATGGGGGTACTGCTGGAATTTAACCCATGCCACACCCTCGACTGCGCAACGTTTAGGGGTCATTAATATTTATAGACGTCATATTCGATATTGTAATTACGGTATTAGTGAACGCGAAATATTATGCGGAGATTATGACGCAATAGCGGGATGCAATCGTTGTATGAAGGTCACGCCGGGTGACTTGGTTACAGGGCCTTTGTTACGCTAAAGACCCTTCCGTCAAGCAAGAAGGTCGTGTCTTGTATTCACTCCAAGGAAATAAGGCTGAAGTATTCATAGCCTATATTATATTTTAGATGAATCGATGTAGACTTCAGGGGGCTCAGTTCGGAAATTAATCTAAGCATGAATTAATTAAATTAAAATCTAATAATGGGAAGGAGAATCGTGTTATGATTCAAAATTGTAGATGTCAAGAACTCATGTGCTCATTTCTGGCTGTTGACTACAACAGCGCACGTTTATATAGCCACGATGTTCATCTGACATATTGTTTTGACACGGACGGATAACTTACTGATATTATTTCTTGGAATTCAATTGTTACGCTGAATTGTACATGAAACCTTTGTGAATGTCGATTATCGTTTTTGTATGAATCTCAATACATGTGGATTCAAAGCAGAAGGCTTGATCTTTATTTACGTTTCGGGTTCGGTTCTACAGCTGTTGGTGTTTACCTTTGTCAGCACGATAACTCTCCCACAAGGGAAAACAAATACTATATACTATGCAAATCAGAACGTCGAAGGATGTTCTATGATGCCCAGAGCTAACCATTTATAACCAAACATTGATTACGTCTAAAGAGTGACTTTACTATTCAATAAATAATACCAATAACCAAGGAATCGCAACACCAACTCCACCACCACCACCGACCCGTCACAACTGGTGGCCATTAGTGGTTTTGAAATTTTTCAAAAGAACGAACCACAAAAAAAATAAGGACATTTTTCCTTTCGAGCCAAATTTGGACTTTATTTGCAAAAAAACACGGTGACGTCATGCCCTTTGACGACAGTATGAACGGTTGGAAAAGCCAGCAAGCTGACAATGTCCAACGTTTCAAACAAATTTTATTTGCAGCTTTCAAACATCAAATGAAACCTATTGCTGACTTTCTCAATGATACAAACACGCTCTCGAGGTCTGTCGTGCGAAGCATATAATGTACGATTATTACCGCCAAAACAAGATACAAGATAAGTCACTAATTTTAAAGGTTAAAATATTTCGTCCTGTTTGTCCAAATAATGCCATGTTCTTTTTTCGTTGTATCCATGTTAAATATGTTCCTGTCCTTTTCATGTAGCGGGTTTATGGTTGGGGCGGCGGTTCGGAAATGAATAAAATGGCTCTCAGGATGCCGATATTCATTCTGAATGTTCCTAAGGCTGTGAATTAATAGCACCTCGCGAAGAAAGCGTCGAATTATCATTATCGGTGATCGGTTCGTTCGGACTTGCATTAATTCACTTTGCATGTTAGGTGTAAAGTCATGTTATAACTGGTGTTTTCTGGTGTATTTTTGGTTCTTATTTCTATTCATTTACAGTCTTCTGTTCGTAATCTATCTTGTTATTCTGATCTAGCTATCTTTAATTTTAATTAAATGTATTGTATTAACGTCAAATGAGTCCTGTGACGTCACTATTTGTTACGTACACAGCTTAACTTTCTATTCAGTTCATTCTTAATCTCTCACTTCCGTTTTATACCACTTAGTTATTAATGCATTTTTTTATTGTGAAAATGTCTTGTCGTATGGTAATACTGTTTCGTAATCCTTGGTTAACCCATTGTATTGTTTGTCTTCATTTCATCCTTCTATAATTTAATATTAATGCTATAATTTCTTCATTAATAATAGTGTAGATGAATATGATTAAATTTTTATCAGCTTTGATGAGGAATTAGGGACTTTGCACATATTTGCAGTAGTGGTCCTAGAAATGGGCAATGCACCTTATGCCTCATGATTAAGGCATAAAATATAATGATTAATTATTAAAACTTTATAACATATTAATACATATTTAATATAAATTAGTACACTTTCTCAGTACTATATTGTGAACTTAGTGACAATTAAGACTAATTATTTGGGGATAATACACATAATTATTAAATAGTAATATTAAGCGCTTGAGATAATTTCAGCAGCTTATATAACTAATTATCATAACTATTTATGATAGATATCGGTGAGTATATATATAATATTTTTACAAAATATTATAGATTGTGGAACTTATACATAACAATACAGTAATATTACAATTTCTTATAATAATTATTCATTCGTTGAGTAATTATAAATTATCGACATAGATTCTAGTTGGTGATTACAAACATAAGTAATTGAATACTTAAATAAATTAAACTCCAAGAATGCTTTTACCCTTGGACCATTTCATTAAAATTGGAAAAGATTGTAATAAAAAGGGAGAGAGGCACACTCCTTGAATTTGCTGAACAAACAACTGGCAAGATATAAAAGCAGAGATGGAAGAACTTGAAAGAAAACAGGCGGAAAAGAAAGCAGAATTAAGACAAGAAGAAGAAAGAAAGGTGGCAAGAGATGAAATCCTACGGATTGAAGAAGAGAATAATTGAAACGACAAGAAATCATACTACAGCAAGAAATGGAATTTGCAACGGCTTATAATTGGAAACAGCAAAACTTAATTCGCAGAGTGCTGCATCAAGCCAAAATGATAATGCTCAATCTGGATCTTCATCCACCCGACTTAAAGGCAATTATTACTTTAAATTACCACCATTCAAATTACACGTGGACGACCTTTCATCGTGGCTGGCGTGCTTTGAGGATATATGTAAGGTCAATAACCTTGACAAAAACTGCATGGGCACTTAAACTTAAGGAACTTCTGGATGTCGAACCTGCAAGTGCAGCACAAAATATTTGATCCTACATTAGCCACAGATTATGAGGCCATTAAAGACGTTGTTATTACGGTCGTTTCCACTTGAACGAAGAGGCATGTAGATTACGTTTCAAAAGTTTGTTGCCAGATAACAATAAAGATTTCACAGGTTTTATTGCTAACATACGCAATACTTTTAACAGATGGGTTGAACTGGCAGGTGTCAACAAATCTTACGACAAATTAGTTGATTTATTATTGAGGGATAAAGTATTATCTTCTGTCAGCTCACCATTCTTTGCTTATCTGCAAGAAAGAAAACCAGAAACTATTGATGATTTAGAAAAAATTTCTTTAAATTACTGCACAGCACATCCGAATGCTAATATTTCTGGCTTGTTGATAAGAGAACCTCTTCCTGTAGCCTCCAATATGGCATATCATAATCATAACAAACCTAGAACACACAGTGTGGACAGAGGTAGGTTCAAAGGAAACTATGACATTAATTTTCATAAGGGACAGAATAACTTTAACAATAACTTTAATAGAGGAAGAAAAAAACCCAAAAATTATTCACCTAAGTAAAGATACAACAGTAATCCACGTAACTCAAGTTATCATCGGTCATATCAATATAATAATGGTAACAATTGGAAGAATAGCGATAATTATAACTCGAGACATCGAGATAACAATTATAATAGACGACAACGAGATAATTCAACTAATCATTCTCGTAATCGCTCTCATTCTCGTGGATCTTCACATTATAACCATAAATACCGGGGGGCAGCAGTGACAAATGATATCACCCCTAAGGTTCAAGTTCACCTAACGATAATACAATGAATTCTTCTGCTGCATGCTTTGCTATAAATTATAACGAGGCAAATAGTTGCCCACAATGCAATCTTATTTTTTCAGAAGGCAAAGGAGACAGTGCTAAACTGCGGACACATTCCACCAGAAGTAGGTCTTGCAGCCAATGATGGAACAGGCTCTCTGATTTTTAACAGAGGGATAGTAAACGGTTCTGTAGTTTCTGGTATTGAGAGACTCGGGTCCACAACCATTGGAGTGCGACAGTCGCTAGTACATCCTAGCTGTGCAACGGGGGAATATGTCCGTTGCATGACTTTTGGGGGAACTATTGAGTTTACCCCACAGCTATTATCCATGTTAACACACACCTTTTTTCACAGGTAAACGTGAAGGTATGCATGCTGAAAAAGCCAATAGCAGACCTTATGGTGGGGTCGCATACACGGCAGCAAGGATTGTTCACCAGAAGATATTATTGAATGGGAGAGGCACAATCTATGCAATGGAACCGGCGTGACGTCTATGGCTCATACTATGCTCATGGAGAGTGTCAATGATAATAAGATGGATGCAGAAAAACAGGAGGATATTGAGGTCAATTCACCTAGTGATAGGGAATCATTTGTTAACAAACAGTCAAAGGACTAATCTCTAAATAAATTATTTAACCTAGTTAATAAGGGTGATAATTTAACCTCAGGTAATAAGAACAAACATTGGTTTATTATGAAAAATGATATACTAATTAGATGTTTTAGTGATAAATCACTGGTAAAACAACAAGTGATGGTACCGGCTGCTTTTAGACGGTACATTCTTCAACACGCGCATGACTCGCAGTGTGCAGGACATATGGGATATACTCGAACACGATCTCGAGTATTATCTTCATTCTTTTGGCCAGGAGTGTCACGTGATATTTCGCAGTATGTACGTTCTTGTACTACGTGCCAGGAAGTGAAAGCACGTGGAGCTTTTCACATGGCGCCTATTCAGGCTTGCGATATCTCAGTACGACCTTTTGACAAGATGGCCATAGATATAATTGGTCCACTTCTACCCTCTGCGAGAGGACATAGATTTGTTCTCACGTGCATTGATTTATGCACACGATGGCCAGAAGCCATTCCATTGAAGACAACCACTAGCACAGATGTAGCTGATGCATTACATCTAATTTTCTCTAGAATAGGGTTTCCTAGAAAATTATTATCTGATCATGGGTCGCAGTTTATATCCGATACCATGAAGGAGGTAATGAAAACCTGGAACATTGATAGGAATTTGAGTAGTATTTATCATCCCATGAGTAACGGTGCAGTTGAAAGACTTAACCGTACGCTCAAGCAACTTTTACATAAGGTTACTGTTAAACACCCTCAGGACTGGGACAGAGCACTCCCAGCTGTCCTATTTGCTTACCGAGAGGTGCCACATGAACAAACTGGCTTCTCTCCCTTTGAGTTAGTTTTTGGTGCCCCTCCGAGAGGTCCTATGGGACTAATAAAAGATCTATTAATTGATGCAGAGATGACGCAGGACACTCAGTCATCTTATGAGTATGTAATTAATCTTCGAAATAATATTATTGAGTCTTGCCAATTGGCAACAGCTTCTTCTGAGGCTGCAAAAGCTAAGGCTCGATCTATACAAAATCGATCTAGACGATTACGTCAATTATTCCCAGGCGATGAGGCTTATGTATTACTCCCTCACAATAACAATAAGTTATTGATCTCATGGACTGGTCCTTATAAGGTTACTGATAAAATTTCAGACGTTGATTACGTCTTAGATATCAAGGGACACAGAAAGATATTCCATATTAATATGCTCAAGCAATTTCATACACGGCCTATACACTTACAGTCAATTTTTCATGAATTAGATGACAATACTGTATCTACTTGTCATTATTCTAATCTATCTGTTATACAGGAGGAAGAATCTTCTTTTCCTGAAGTGCAGATGCCTTTACCTGTACTTACTGTCCAATCTACTGAATCTTGGCGTGATGTGACCATTTCTTCTACGGTTACACCGCAACAGCATCAACGCGTTGCTGATCTTCTACAATCTTTCCCAGATGTGTTAACTGATGTACCGGGTTGCACATCTGTAATTAGTCACGATATTATTCTTAACGATGATACACCAATTCGTTTCATCCTTATTCTGTACCTCTACATTTTCTGAGTAAGACATCTCAGGAACTCAAACAGATGATATCATTAGGTATTATTGAGACTAGTACATCTCCATTTTCTTCTCCTTTAGTCATTGTCCGGAAAAAAGGACAACAACATACGTTTTAGATGTGTTGACTATAGGAAACTTAATGCGCAGACAGTACCGGATAGCGAACCACATCCTATCCTTGACGATTTACTTCCTCGTCTATCCAATGCTACACTTTTCACTAAAATTGACTTAACTAAAGGTTATTGGCAGATTCCACTAACCGAAAGAGCCAAATACTACACAGCATTCTCAACTCCACAAGGTCTTTACCAGTGGAACGTGATGCCTTTTGGGCTAATGAATGCTCCAGCTACCTTTATTCGCATGATGCGAAAAATTTTAGCAGGTAGATCATAGATATAATTTACCTATATTGACGACATAATGTTTGTTTAGTTCATCATTTGAGGAACATTTTTTGGGTCTTAAATCAGTTTTGGAAATATTGCGGGATAACCATTTAACCGCTAAACCAACTAAAATTCAAATAGCATGTAATGAGATAACATTCCTGGGGCACATTATTGGATCGGGACGTATCCAAACAATTATCAGTACGGTTTCTAAAATATTAAATTTATCTGTTCCTCAAACGAAGAAACAGGTTAGGAGTCTGTTAGGGTTAATCCAATACTATAGCAGATTTGTACCTCACCTATCATCCATCACGGCTGTCCTGTCTTCGTTACTAAAGAAGAACATGCCTTTAAGGATAAATTGGACCGACGAATGTGAAAAACGTTTCGCACTATCTTAAAAATATTTTCATGCCCACCTGTTTTAAGATTACCAGATGCTTCTAAAAAGTTTGTTCTACGTACAGATGCGAGTAATTACGGACTCGGGGCATGTCTACTGCAATATCATGATGATGTCCTTCACCCTGTAATGTATATCTCACGCAAACTGAGACCTCCGGAGACGAATTATTCCACTGTGGACCGAGAATTGCTCTCCGTAATCTGGGCAATTACCAAGTTGGAAAAGTTTTTGCTGGGATCTCCATTCCTGATCCAGACTGATCAGAAATCAGTGGCAGCATTACGTCGCTCAAACCATAAAAGTGCTAAACGTTGCACGATTTGCTATTACGTTGCAACCCTACGAGTTCGAGATACAGTCGATACCTGGAACTGAAAACGTCATAGCCGACACGTTGTCCAGACATCCTACGGATTCTGAATGAATATTACAATTTCAAGAAAATTTTTCTGACTAGTCAAGCATTACATTTGCAATGAACGTTATTGATATCAAGTCAGAATATACAACAATTCAGTTGGACTTCCTACCTAAATAAGGACATTTCGAAATAAACTATTGTGATCAAAATATCAAGTTTTACGGATCGTTTGAAAATTTGAACTTCAATTCCACTTTGAGTATCACTCATTTCGATTGAAAACTGTTAAAAAGGAACAATCTCTAATGTAGAAAGGACAGATACGCTGATGACTTAGTCAATTTACTTGCAAAGTTTAATAAAGGAACTAACGATGAATGGATAATCAAATCATAATTTGATAATATGAACCTTGTGTCTTAATGAACTTTCATACAATTCAACAGGAGGTAACTACGATTGGATCTTCATGTCCAATATTATTAAATTTTCTAGTTATTAAATTAATATATAATATATAATAAAGTCAAAGTGTGATGAAATAAAAAAATAAGATATACTAAGAAAAGATGAAACAAAAGAATATCACACCAATTAAACCTTTTAATTAGTGTAATTATTAAGGTAATATATATTACATTATGACATTTCATATATATAGTTAAAATGTATGAATTTTTTCTGCTCTTTTCTTCTGATTGCGTTAATTTAATTAGGTATCTATCCTTACACTTCATTTTCACACGCATGTTAATTTAATGTATACTTTAATATTTGGTTTCAATTGTCCGTACTTCTCAATTTTTATTTCTTTTACTCTCTTATACTATGTCTCATTTTCTCATTTTCCTCTATTAGATATTAATTAGCTAGTACCATACGTACATATTATAATTAATTATTTTAATTTTAGTTAGTTATAATAATTTTAATAAACACCTCACATTATTAGTTAGTCTATACATACAACAAATTAATTAGTTAATTAGTTAGTGACAGTGAAATTTCCTTGTTTAATATAAGGTATATGTATGATATGACGTTGATTTTATTATAATATATTACTGACATGATCGCGACACTGTTCTAGATAGAACATCGTAGGTCATACGTCGGATTTTGTTAATATTTTTGATAATTTGATTAATATTGTTCAAAAAAAAAATCTATTTAATAGATTTTTTTTTGCCCCCGTCATGACAGGAAATCTGTTACGGTGTTATTTTAAATGATGGCGTCTGCTGGGGTTTACCCATGCGGCAACGTTTAGGGGGAAAGAATATTGGCATAAAATGTGTAAGTTACGGTTGTATAAAATATGTCGATAATAGGAGAAATTACGTGTTTTACAAGATAGTGAACGTAAGCTTATAAGTGGAATGTTTATTGGGGGGTTAATGGTAAGGTTGGGTAGGTTTAAAGGGTTTAGAATAAAATATCTGGATTAAATAATACGAGATTAAAATTTTATGCGGACCCCCAGACGCATTTCGCGTTGGGAAATGTTCACGCCGGGTGACTTGGTTAAGCAGGGCCTTTAGTTACGCTATCCGTCAAGCAAGAAGGTCGTGTCTTGTATTTCTTCCAAGGAAATAAGGCTGAGTATATAGCCTATATTATATAGATGAATCGATGTAGACTTCAGGGGCAGTTGGGAAATTAATCTAAGCATGAGATTAAATAAATTAATCTAATATTGGAAGGCGAATCGAATTATGATTCAAATTGTAGATGTCAAGAACTCATGTGCTCATTTCTGGCTGTTGACTACAACAGCGCACGTATATAGCCACGATGTTCATCTGACATATTGTTTTGACACGGACGGATACTTACTGATATTATTTGGAATTCAATTGTTACGCTGAATTGTACATGAAACCTTTGTGAATGTCGATTATCGTTTTTGTATGAATCTCAATACATGTGGACTCAAAGCAGAAGGCTTGATCCTTTATTTACGTTTCGGGTTCGGTTCTACAGCTGTTGGTGTTTACCTTTGTCAGCACGATAACTCTCCCACAAGGGAAAACAAATACTATATACTATGCAAATCAGAACGTCGAAGGGATGTTCTGATACCCAGAGCTAACCATTTATAACCAACATTGATACGTCTAAAGAGTGAGTTTACTATTCAATAAATAATACCATAACCAAGGAATCGCAACACCAACTCCACCACCACCACCGACCCGTCACAACATTCAAGACGATATTGAGAATATTAAAAGGTGAATAAACATTCGTGAAAAAAACAACTAGGCCACACAATCTAACGTTTACAAGTGCAATACTTCTTCTTCTTCGTACACTCTCAGACGTCCACTTGAATGTTCTCAAAGAAAGCAGTAGTCAGTTTGAGGCTATTTGAATCTCTGTAAAGCTTTTCCACGAAAGGAACTGGCGTCGGCCATATGCACTTTCTCTGTACCGCATATAAGGGGCAACTTTGAAGCAGATATTCAGCAGTCATTTTATCAGTGCCACAGTTACTCTGATCGGTAGTTCCTATCTTTACAGTGTTGAATAGATGGTATCTCAATTCTAGCCCTTTGACCTCTGTGTAGCCCAGCGGAACGCTACGGAGTTATTGAGATTTTGCTTACTATGTAATGACGTCATCATGGAGCGGCGAACGTTGCACTGTTTCGTTAGGCCTGTGGCCCAGTACATCCGATTTTAACGGCATTTATGTCGAGTTGCCTTCCTTAGCCTTTGACTGTCCAAGTACAACACAAAAGAACACTTGAGACATCTATCATCATTCATCATCATTGTCACGTAGGTTTTGATCATTAAATTGCCTAGTTCTTCCTCTTTTTCTGTCACCCGTATTCTCCATTTTTTATTATCACTCTTTACCTTTTTCCTGTATTTTTCGCATTCGTTGCGAAAAATATATTTCTTTCCCATCATCGTTTTTCTTTCTCATACTGACTAGTAACCTTATTGCATCAGATGTCAGTCGCGCAGGTAGACGTGAATGTGCGAAAAATTCGTTTCGCTGGACATAGAACAGACTTTACGTCTACATTTGCACCTGTCACGCGCGGGTTTTTCGGGCTGAGCGCTTAGGTAGGCGTTAAAACTGTCACCTATACGGCGTAGAGCAGACATATAGTCTGGGGATTTGAAACTGACACGCGTACATCTTGGTCAGTAGGTGGCAGTTTTACGACATGTTAGGTGTTTAAACGTATCGTTAAAGCCGGAAAGGGGAGAGCATTTCGTTCTACGAAATAATAGTTCATCCTTTGTCCGGTTTAAAATATTAAACCAAGTTTGAAACTTTATTTCATTTCACTCAGTAACTTCGCAGTAAAGACAGTACTAGCCTTCGTTCGATTTCTAAATAATCTCTGTTAATAGAGATGGCCTTTAGTTTGGTCGAAGTGGTTTACGTTCTTAGTACTTCTGTGTTTGAGGTAAAATATTATATATAATAGATCTCTAGTATTTTGTGAAGTGATAAAGTGTTAAATCGCCGATTTCATTTTACTAGATTTTGCGCAGAGTTCCAAATTTATAAAGTCTGTATTATTTTCTAGTGACGTGTTTCAGTGGAAAGCAGTATAAATTATAATTTCTAGCATTAAACAATAATGTAGCTATAATGAAGTTAATTTTACTGCTAAGTAATCAGACGAGATCATATTTTTCTAAACTAACTGATAAACGCTAGATGCGACATCAGTGAATATTGACGGAATACGCAGATATTCCTAATTCCTGATGATCGATTTTTATATAACTTACTTCACGGGAAGTTTTAAATAATAAGTCAAGTTGTAGGCTTGCCATTTAAAATGTAAAGTTATAACGAGTACATACTCTGTATATTATATTATATGTTGTTTTTCAGTTGTTTTCAGTTTTTCGGGTCTGTGCGAAGGTCCTAGAATTATTATGTTCCCAGAGGCAGCGAGCAAAGTTGTGAGTATATATGTGTGAGTATATATTCAGTGATTATTGGGGTGATCCCAACTGGCCAGCGTTTAGTAAAGAGACATATTTGTGTGAAGCATAGACAGTTCCTATCTTTAACCACGTGGGTTTTTTTGTTTCAAGTAACACTGGTCTGACAGTGCATATGCCATCAGAGAGAGACAGTAATAGCAATCCCACTAACGGTTTCTAAAGACTAGAAATATATATTGGGCTTTTGAGCCAGTTCATATTGCTCCACAAATTTAAATGTACATGCTGCCTGGCGGCGAGAATATTACAAGAATAACATTAACATTCCGACAGAGATTGTGACTAGTATTGTGGTGACCAAATATAGTACCTGCCTGAAAGAAGACACCGATCTGACATTCCTTAAATCCTATAATCCAAAGCTAATGACATTGTGCTCTGCTAACTTTCGTGCCTGGACAAATTTTAGGTGACTTAATCAGACGTACGGAAAAAATTAGAACACCCAAGGAATCGTTCCTGAGACAGAGAGTTCAGTACGTCTTTTGGAACTGGGGGTTTCTTGGTCGATGACTGCATTTTTCGGGTCTGTGCGAAGGTCCTAGAATTATTATGTTCCCAGAGGCAGCGAGCAAAGTTGTGAGTATATATGTGTGAGCAAGGCCATGGCTGAATGAATGAGAGTACACAGACCAGAGTGTTATTTTACCGGTGTATTATTGTCACCCAGTTGCTATCTAAAATTTTTAAATCTGCAGAATTTGTTACAAATGCTAGAGTTTCTTTTTCTTAGGCTAAATCAGATTATCCAACTCTGTTCATACATTTACGAGAAAGAAAGAAACCTCTTAGACTAAACCCTATGTATCTATAACTCTTTGGGCCATCATCTGTTCTCTTAACGGGGCTGTGGGCTAAACCTAGAGTAAGATTCTAACGGGCTATCATCCCTGTAGCATTTTCTTAAATTTTATGACTATTTGTATATGTTTTCTCCTTGATGTATTTCTTTGGTGTTGTGAGAAGATTTTTTTTTGATGATAATAATAAAAATCTCTCTTGAACTAAT